>RJWM01021101.1:0-35936 GCA_004363535.1 Dasyprocta punctata | reverse complement strand
GTCAAAGTCAAGCAAGAAAACCCACAAATAATAAGATGAATCATGGAATCAAAAGTTAAGAAAATCTAGGGCTGGGAGTTTGGCTCAGCAGCTTAAGCACTTGTCTGGCAGGCGCGAGTTTGAGTTCAATCCCCGGTGCTGAAAAAAAAAATTAAGAAAATCTGATTTGGAATAATTATGCAAAATTTATTCAGATATTTCTATAGTACTTCTTTGTGCATTGTGCCAGACATTGTGCTAGGCACTGAAGCACAATGATGAACAACAAAAACATGCATTTTAAAAATACAAATTTTGCTCTTATATAAAACTTGCTGCCTAACCAGAAGAGAAATATTTATGAAAAATAGTACATGATATTAGGATAATACTTAATAAGGTAATATTGATTCAATCAAGAGAATCTGGGAGGATTTTTTAAACTAAGCTAAGGTTTGAAGGAAGTGTAGGCATTCACTAGGTTAGAAGGAGTTGGAGGGAGCATTAAGAGGGTTTTGCAGGCAGCAAAAATACAATGTGCAAAATTCCTGTACTAGAAAAGGCATGGTGCATCTCAGAAGCTAAATGGCCAATATGAAAATTCAATAGGAAAGTTAGGTCATTAAATGAACATTAAAATACCACTGGAATGTCTTTATATTGTGGGGATGATAATATCAGATTTGCTCAAAAGAGATCACAAACTTTCATATGGAAAATAGACTGAGTGTCCAGAAGCAGGGAAACCAGACTGGAGAGACCATTGCAATCATCCAGTAGGGAGGTGATGGTAGCTTGGATTAGGATGGTGACAGTAGGATAGGAAAAGGTAGATAAATGTGAGAGCTATTTAGGAAGTGAATAGCTAGGATTCAGGTTATGTACTGGAAATGGAAGGTGAGGCATAGCAAGGAATCAAAGATAACTTATAGCTATTTTGGCTTGTATAACAGGCTAGCTGGTGCCATTTTCTGAAATAAGGAATATGATGAGATGAAGGTCAAGTGTCGAGATTTTTGGGAGAAGGGATTAAAAATTCAATTTAGATTTACCAAGTTTGAGGCACTGCTGAGATAAGTAGGTGAAGTTATCAAATAGGCCTGTGACTATCTTGGCTAGAAAAACAAGTAAGGGCCAGAGAGGAGCAAATTTGACAATCACCTGTGTGGGCGCTCCCTACCTCTTCCTTTTTAAGTCCTTAAAGACATACCTGAAAGATGAGGTCAGTCCCATTCAGCCACTCATCATATTGATGTAAACACCAACTTGATGAAAATGTTAGTCTCAGTAGTCTTTTGTTTGCTAAGGACAAGACTGAATTGTCCATAGCACATAATTTAATCACATAGTGAGAAGTAACCCTAGTGTATGTGTTCTATCAAATTTAAAAATATAATCTTAATTTGATGCTCATATTTTTCTAACATTAAAATTCAAATCTGACTTATTGGTCTTTTCTTAAGTACCCTTTAAAGCAATGTTAAACAGTTTTTTTTTTTTAATCACTTAAACAGGTTTGGGGATGTAGCTCAACAGTAGATCACTTGCCTAGAATGAGCAAGTCTGAGGTTCAGTCCCCAGTACTGAAAAAATCATTTCTATATTTGTCTTGCATGCATTTGTGTGTGTAAGTGTATAAAAGTTTCAAAAACAACAGCTGCATACTTTAGACAATTATTATTGATTTTCTATTAAAATTATATAACATAAATAAGAAAATACATGTAATAGAACCCCTCAAACACAATTTTCCTCATAATAGATAAATTCATACTTTATTGAAATCTACATTTAAGAAAAATGACCCTGACTCTCAGTTATATAATGACTTATTTTTTTTCATTTAATAAACTGTTACTTTTTAGATGAAAATTATATATGTCAGATCTGGGAACTGAGCCAGGGTCCAGTAGTTTCCAAGAAGTATGGAAAAGTGCTTAGATCGGCATCTTTTATCTGCAAGTCAGCATTCTTACTCCCTCGTATAAATAATTCTATATCATCTTCCATCCCATATACTACTGCAATTAGGTCTGCCTTCTAAAATCAGATTAGGACTAGAGAAAGCCTTTTCACTGATTATTCAGTCTGTCTTTTAAAGTGTATAGCAGATCTTTTGAAGTCCAAATGTTCTATTTCTTATTACTATAGTAGATATAAATTTACTAAAAGGTAGTCATAAAATCTACAAATCATGCTTTAGTTAGTAGACACAGAAAATAGTCATTTTTGGAATAAAACTCAGAGTTAAAGCATTTTTGTTATCAAAATCAATAAGATGAGAAGTATATACTGCCTTTTGAAATCAAGCTCAAATATGAGATTTTTCCTGATAGTTTTACTATCATACTTCTCAACATCCTGGAGACTGCATTTGTAACATACAAGTGAACTGAAACCTCCTAAGCATTAAGATTCTATCTAAAATAAGAAGCAAAATTCCCTATTGGCCTTATAAGAAAACTGACTCCTAATGACTGGTATAGAATCAAAACAAATTCTGAAACTTCAAGAAAATGAAAAACATAATATTCTCAAGCTCTGTTAAGCCACAGAACCTTGGTTCTGCTTAAATTTGGAATGTAATGCCTATTTTATGATTAATTTATAACCAAAAATCTTAGTTCACATTAAATAAAGATCTTAGAAAGTGCCTCAGGTTATAAGTACCACTATAGCACAACTATTATTTGCCATTTAACCATTTTTCACAGTGCTGTGTTATATCATCAAATAAATTAATTTTGATATTCAAAATTACCCCAGGTTGGATTAACTCCCCCTGCTGACTAGCCCTATAGCACACATTTTCTATTAGAACATAAAATTTTCTTTGAGAAGAGAGAGTTTTTACACTTCAGAAAACTTTCCTGAGGATGTGCATGTCTTGAAAGATAAAGAAATGAGGGATTTGAGAATAGGGTTCTATTCCCATATACAAGCAAGTGCAGCCAACCCTGTTTACTGTGGGTTTAGGTAGTGGTGTGCTACTTAAGCCTGTTGATCCTACATCTTGTAGTAATTTAGCTTGATGGTCAATAGCTTTGACTTTATGGGGCTGGAATTAAACCCAGTCTGCCATTTAATTGTTTGGGTAAGTTATTTAACTTTACTCCACTTCACCTATAAAATGAAATCATATTAGTGTCAAACTTCTAAGTTGTTAATAATGACATAATGTCTATAAAACTCTTAGTTCATGTGCTAAGGTCTTAATAAAAGTTATTATGGAGGAGAAAATGCACTCCATTTAGGATCAAAACCAAATTATTTTTAAAAGTTGCTTCCTCTGGAATAAAAACAGGATTGTGCTACAAATGATAATGCATAAATCTACTGTGAAAAAAAATTTTAAAGTTCTGCCAAAATCAGAAGAAAATGGAAGAATTCTACTTTCCACAGGTAAAACATTTATTACTGAGTTAACACTCACTCACATTTTTTCCCTTTAAACAGGCTAAAAAGAGAGATGAGATTCTCCAACTCTTAAGAAAACAAAGAGAAGAAAGGATCTCGGTAAGACTAATAGTGAAGCATTTGGATATACCTATCTGAAAAGAGAATCTGTGGCAAGTTTTCTGAGGTTTCATAGATAGACCCCTTAAATGTAGTTACTCATAGCCTAGACTAGAATCTTCTATATACTGGAGAAGGTGTAGAGGTCAATCCTTGAGAAGCCAAAGATACCTCCTTAGTTTGTAGCTCTCCTGGCTTTTCATAGGATGCTGTTATCAGTAGAATTTTTTGTTTATATACTATAATGTTGCAAGATATTAATAAGGGCTATTTCAGTGCCAGTATTTGCTTTACAATGATTAATCTTTTCCCAGATCATACAAAAATAAATGCTAAATGATGATAGACAAACCGTATAAAAATAATAGCACAGTATAAACATATGGATACATAAATACACATTCCTGAATGAAACTCAAATGCATTAATCTGAGACATTTCTGATCCAATTGTTTCCATATTTGAAAATTTACCTTTGTGATGATTTTACCTTACATTTTTTCAAAAGAGTAAATTGTGATCGCCATAAGAAGTGAAAGTTTTTCTTTCTGATTTTTTATAGAAAGAATTGATTTCCCGTCCTTATAAACCTAAGCACAAAGTACATGACAAAAAGTAAGTTTAGTTCTGTCAAAAGCATTCTTTTGATTTTTTTGTTTTTTGTTTTATTTCGTGGTCTAAAGAAGCACTGCTTTTTTCTTTGTCTTCTACTGTAAGATCTAAGACCTCATCCCACCATACTAGGGGGTTTTTGATGTTTGTTTGTTTGTTTGTTTACTTTGAATAAACTTCCTTCTCCTCATACATGTTAAAGCCTGTGTACCCACTTGTATAACTGTGAAATATGAAAGCAAAAGTTGGTACAAACTGGAGACAAGATGCACATTCTCTGTCCTTCCCTTATCAAGCAGGTTATTGTACTCACTTGCCCTAAACCCTTACAGCTCCATCCTCCTCTGCTCACTGTGGTCCCACCATCTTTATTTAGCATGTCAGCAGGTCTTTACAGATGATAGCTCTGATCCTATCAGCAATGTATCACTAAGTTCATGTAGCAAAAGGATCTAGGCTCTCAGTGATAAATTAATAGCCTTACCCTGGAATGTTAATACAGGGCCTGAAACAGTCTGAAAGAGTTTAAAAGAAATAACTATCACCACTTAATTATTAAAACACATCGAATTTTTACAAAGCTCTCCATTTCTGTATTATGATTAAAAACCAACATAACTAACTCAACATTTGACATTTATTTTCATACTATGTTCAGGGAAAAACAGTTGGAATGTAGTAGAATTTTGATTCTGATTTCACTGATAATGTACCTGACTCCCTTTACTGTTATCAAAGTAACCACTTTAGAGAAGAATGAAAATGCCTTTGCTAATTTTTAAAACTTGTAAGTGAAAAGAGGGGGCTGTGGATATAGCTCAGTGGCATAAGCACCTGCCTGGCAAGCACAAGGTCCTGGGTTAGATTCCCAGTACCCAAAAAAAAAAAAAAAATCATTTAATCACCTAGCTATTTTCTCTACATACTATTAAGCAATTTAACTTCTGTATTTCAGTCAGCTAATTTAGCTTCTAAGGGTGGAACAAAACTAGCCCAATCAAAAGATTTATTTACCTGACCCAAAGAATGAAGACTGCTACTTAAGTAGTTTAAGCAGATATGTTTGAGTGTCTTAGATTTCTATATGTGTTTTTACAAAATATTCCTGCTACTACCCATGTTGATCCACCTAAGAGTTATACATTATTTTATGGTTTAAGCAGATAGCTCTCTTAGTTTAAATATTTAGTTATTATATATATATATATATTTGTTTTTTTGTTACTGGGGAATTGAACTCACAATCTTGTGCTTGCCAGGCAGGCGCTTATGCCACTGAGCTAAATCTTGGCCTATATTTAATATATTTTGTAATATATTCATTCTCTCCTCTACCCCATGTCCTGAATTTTATTCCATTTCACAGTAACATCTTTTGCCTCTGAACTTCATATAGCTACCTTTGGTATCATACTTTTGGTAATTAATCATGTTTTACTCTTAATCATAATATTTTACAATTTTTTAATTATTATCATATTATTTAACATTTCACATATTTCTGTCTTGTCTATAACTACAATGTATCCTCCTATACCCAATGAGAAATTGGGTCACCCAAAGTGCTTAGCATGCTGTCTACATGTTGGAATTCAGAAAATATTTGTTTAAAAAATTTTAGTTCAAAAATACCATGTAATTCCATATTAAGTAATTTAGAAATTGATGTTTTATATTATACATTAATTTATAAACATTTTAAATCTGTAAATATTTCAGACACAATTGTAAAATACTTTAACTTTGCCTTCTTTCTCCATCTTTTCTTCCCTGCCCCAAACCCCCAGGCACACCCAGATGCAGCTTTCCATTTCCCTTCTTCAGCAGATCTTCTTAGGATTATCTGTGTCTCCTCCTATCAGAAAGAACTGGAAAGCATATTCATTTTTGAATAGCAACATATTTATTATCTATCAAGAAAGTTTTGTACTTTAAGAAAGGAGAGCAGAAGGACAATGAGTAATCCAAAGAATCAAGTACCAATGGTGAAATAAATCCCAAAAGTTTGATTCTTGGCCAACCAAAATATTCAGGGTAGGAGGTGTTCTCCCATGCTCTTGAAATCACATTTTAAAGCATAATAACCATTTCTCTTAAGTATAATTTTATACTCGTTTACAAAACCTAATGCATATCCAAAGTAGTGAATTTTTGTTGTGAGAATTTTTTAGTTTTTTTAATGCTACATTGTGTTCACAATTATAGCATATAGATACTGATTCATATTACTACCAACAGGCAAGTGTTATCAGAGTCAGATAAAAAAGACCAAGAAGAAGTCAAAGCCTTGGACTGATTTGACTGACTCATGGTAGAATGTGGCTTACATACATCTTTGGCTTTCATCAGGATCAAAGCTAAAACAAAGAAATTAAAGATTTGCACGTTTCTAGGAATTTTACCAATTTTTGAGCACATGTTTCAAAATAGATTAAGAAATAAAAGTTAAATATACAGACTTTTATGGGTTCAATCAATTCTTGAGTATGTGTCTATTTTATTTACTGTATACTACGACTGTGTTTGGCATCACACTACAGTCATTTCCTTCAACTTCTAAATTTTCAAATTTCTATCATTCTATCTGAAATATATTTCCAGAATTTTTATATTTTATTTATATTTTGATATCACATAAACAGAATCAGAGGTTTTATGTGCTGCCAACTTGTACATTATCAGTAAAAATAATAAGAAAATAGGAATGAAGGAGAAGTCTTAAAAACATAGTCTTCTTGCTTAAATAAAAGTCTTTTCTTGGGGCCAGGGATTTAGTTTAGTGGCTCAAACGCTTGCCTGGTAAGTGCAAGGTCATGAGTTTGATACCTGGTACCAAAAAAAAAAAAAAAAAAAAAAAAAAGTCTTTCCCAAAATTTAGTTTATCCCATCTCTAGAATATGTCTGCAATCAGAAATGAATGGTTTGATATACCTACATTTTACACACAGGTACATAATTCCATTGCCAAACTACCTCACTTTCAATGTTTATTCCCTTTGTTACATATTGGAAAAAAGAAGGTTAAGTATTATCCCTTCTGCATCATCCAGTGATATACCTACTAACAATTATATGTTCCTCTTCAGTGTTTGGAGTTCTGTTTGGGAGCCTCTATTCACTTTACCATTGTACTTCACTGAAACTCCTGGGTATAACCTCCATAAAATACAGCTGTCATCCACATTGCCAACAGAGGAGTGTGTGACCAGTGTGTTCTGTGGTCAGAACCTGATCACAGGGCCATGCAAAGGAAGCTCCAAAGAGTTTCTAAATGGGGGTGAAGATGGATCTGCCTAGTCAAAATGCAAAAACTCTATCACCAAAAGAAATAGTGGATATTAGGGGTCAACTAAAGGATTTTGGCACAATACTATTTGCAGAAAAATATTTGGAACAAAAGGAAGGCAGCCAGATCTATAAAAGTAATATTTTAAAAGTTATAAAATGTTCAAGTTATAAGATTTAGCATAAAGAATGGTCAAACAATCAAACGATGACAGCACAATCTGTTCTTTTTGATAAACTAACAGAGATTAGTAGTATAGTTATCTATCTTGCATACACATACATACATACAGTTATATATGTATACCTAACAGCTACTTCTAAAATAACAATATGCAATATATTAACTAATGTTAATTTCTTACTATTTTTTCGAAATTCTGTATTATTTCTATCCTTTTTTCTGTTTTGCTTTTTAAAATAAAAAAGTGTTATAAATTGGCAGGCCTAGTCTAATACTATCAGGAATAAAACGTATCCTGTGAGGTTGATATATTTGTCAGACAGATCTTCACTGTAAAGATGAACATAACAGGTTAGCAAAGCCTAAATTTTCTCTTAACTCCTCATAAACAATTCCTTTTTTTCTGATTCCATGCTTGCTGAGAAATTTTTTCTTGTCCAAACAAGAGTATGTGTCCAACAGGCCAACACAAATATCAGTTTATCTGGTGATTATATTTCTCAGTGTGTATATGTATTACACATTGAGCATTCCTAATCCAAAAATGTGACATCAAAAATTTTCCAAAGTCCAAAACTTTTTAAGCACAAACATCATGATCACAAGTGGAAATTTTTACGTATGACTTCATGTGAGGCATGCAGTCAAGTATTGTATATTGTTAACAATTACCTTCAGGCTCTGTGTATAAAGTATACATGACACATAAATAAATGGTGTGTTTAGAGTTGAGTCCTATCCCTAAGATATATCCTTATGTATATGCAAGTATTCCAAAATCTAAGAGAAAAATCCAATGCTTCTGGTCCTAAGTTTTTTTGATAAGGGACACCCAACATATTGTCTGTTAATTAAGGTCGAGCTTGTCAAACTAAGGATCTGATCCTGGTCCAAGGTAATTTTTACCCCCACCCTCAAAAAATTCCTCTTCACAAGCTTTCTTGGTAACAAACACTCCCCTAGTAACACCTCCATACATTTCCAGGTGTAATCATTCGCTATTGCCACAACTATACTGTATAACAAATGGGTCTAAAACATCGCTTATGATTGCTCATACATCTGTATGTCACGTGGGTTCTGCTTCAGGCTACAATACCTGGTGCAGCTCTGTCATACTACAAATCTGTTAATTGAGACAACTATGTTCCACAAGTCATCCTCATAGGGATATTCACAAACTAGTGAAATAGCTGAGGAATGCTTCTCTCAGAGACTGAACATAAATAAGGGAACAAACGAAAACACGTGAAGCCTTTTTTATCTGGCTCATTTTGTTGGCCAAACAGGTCAAGCGTATGGTTAAATACAAAGGATAGGAAAATATACTCTGCCTTTTAGTAAGTGGAACTGCAACATCACAGTAAAGAGTGTGTATGCAGGAAGTTGTGAAGAATTTGGATCATTACTGAAGTCTACCAAAATTGATTGATTATATACCTTGAAAAAGTCAATCTGAGGGCTGAGAAGATTTAGCTCAGTGGTACAAGCGCCTGCCTAGCAAGTGTGAGGTCATGAGTTTGATCCCTGGTACCAAAAAAAAAAAAAAAAAAAAAAAAAAGTCAATCTGGACCAAAGTCAGGATTTAAATTCTGTTTAATTATTTAGACCAAAGCAATAATTTAAATTGTACTACATGTCATAACACTGGAAATTAATCCTTTTAACTGACATTAGATACCCAGCTACCTCCATATTTACATACATATTTGCCTTGCCCAACCTCACAAAACTTCTAAGAAAGCTATTAATATTATTGCGAGTCAAATGAGACTTACAGAGGCAAAAACTTGCCAAACATCACACAGATATTAAATGAAGAAAAGCAGAATTTAAAAAAGAACATCAGATGCCACTTAAGCGATTCTTTCCAGCATAACTGTTCTCTCTTTGGTTGTTTCCATAACTAAGACTTTCTAGAGAGTATGTGTGTTGGATGTGAGATATTTTCATCATGATGCATACAGAGAAGAGCTGTAAATGAGCTTACAATAAAGCTCAGTCCTCACCCTGCTAATGTGCCTGCTTTCTGCAGCTGCACAGCTTCCCCTTTTCATCTTTGGACCAGGCCTGTCTGCAGGGCCTTGAACTTCAGTGGCTCAAAGTCTTAGGAGCTGTCTTGACTTCTCTTATGAAAAGTGGGATGAGTAGGTAAGCTAAAGTAAGACCAAACTCCAGAAGTTCGTGGCCCAGATAATAAGGCTTCCACTATGCTTCACCACAGCATTGTGTGGATGAAAAGGTAAGGAATCTTCTGCTACTTAAGGCCTTAGGCTTTGAACAATAGGCCTGCTTTGTTATTTGAATACACATGAAGATATTTTGTTTACTATAAGAATCCAATGTAAAACACATGATTGTGGGGGATTAAAAGAGGGAGCACACATTATGGGCTAGGTTGGTTAGAAAAGATATTCCAGAGGGAGGGAGTTCGATCATTCTTTCCTTGAGAGGTCATCTTCCTCAGTCACCAGTCCAAGTCTGAATTCCACAGCCACTACCCTCACCTACCATCATGTACCCTTCAGAAAGCAGAACCATTTTCTTGCTGAGATCTGGGACAGTCGTTGACTTCTTTCATTAGAAGTCACTCTCCTTTCACCCGCAACTCCAACTCAGTCACCTTTCATGGACATTATCCATGCCATGTCCTCTAACTTTCATGGCCGACAGACGTGATAGACACGCGGCCTGCATGAGCTCTTGTTCTCCATGCAGACATTTCCTACCCCAGGAGCAACCCCGAGCGCGGGGACTGCAGCCTACTGAACCCTAGGTAAGTATATGATTTCCCTCTCCCTGTGGGCTACACTCTCAGACCCTGGAGAACAGAGACAAGGCACACCAGTGTCTTGGTTTTCGCCACACTTGAGTTCTTGCTGTATCAGAGAAGCCATCCTGAGATTTTCCTCCACCTTGCGCGCTAGGCAAACTCAGGATCTCAGAGGAGCTGGAGCGCTCTGAACACAGATCATCGGGCGCCAAAGGCGCTGGAGGAGTCCGTCGGGGGCGGGCCGGCCCGCGGCGCTGCCCTCTCCGCAGTGACGTCCCAAGGGGCGGAGGGGCGACCTACTGACTCTGCGCCTTCCCCACCGCTCCCAGAGCCGAGTCCAGCGGTCCTCGGGAGATGCAGCTGCTGCGGTTGCAGTGGTCCCGCACGCCGCCGCCACCCCGCCCGCCCCACTGCCGTAGCGCCCGGCTGTTCGAGGGCGCAGCGGAGTCGGGTCATGCGTCCGGGAACGACGCTGCAGGCCGTGCTGCTGGTGGTGCTGCTGGCGGGGCTTCGGGACGCGGAGGGTCGCCTGCAAAGCGGTGAGTACTCCAGCGGGGAAGGAGGCTGTGGCCGGGGCGGGTTAGGCTACAGGTACCCACTGCACCCCAGCTGTTGCTGCCCCTCCTCAGAGTTCGCTGCGCCCCTCTCTGGCCCTCCGCTGGGTACCCGGCAACTGCTGTCCCTGGACCCAGCCCTTCGCAGGCCCCGCTTCCAGAGACCAGTTGTCCCGGTCTGAGACCAGTTCCCGGAGTATCCTGGAAAACTTAAGTCCGCTCGCGGCCCAGCATTCCCGGGTGGTTCGGCTGGGTGGGGCAGTGAGCAAACTTGCTCCAGCGGGAGCCCCTACGGCCCGCTCCACTGAGCGCGGCGCGGTCGCGCTTAAACCGTCCCCCCTCCGGGGGCAGGCTCACCACCTCACCCCAGTGCAGACGGCGGCATAGGGAGTCTGCACCCCTGCTTGCTACACCCGGTGTCTCTGGGGGAGGATGGCTGTCTCCAGCTCCTGAAAGGAAAGCGCTTAGAGATCGCAAAAGCAGCCTGGTGAGCGTGGGACGCGCCCCGCCTGACTCCGGGGAATGACTCTGTCTGCTTCCTTCCTTCTTTCGTGTCATCAGCCTCGGACTTGGACCCTAGAGGAGGTACTGTGATCTGGCTTCTTGCCTCTTTCAGTTGTTCTGCATGTTAAGGGGAGAATATCTGCGCCTTTTTCTCAGGTCCCACAGCTGGCAGCCCACAGCTTTATCAGAGAGATCGAGTATAGGAACTTCCTCCACCCGGGCATCCCAGCTATAGGCTGATTTAAGGAATCTAAAATTGGTTTCAGGACGGGGACGGGGTGGGGTGCGGGACAGCAAAAGGGGAGAGAAACTGAATTGAGCTGGTTGGTCTTGGGCGGCTAGGTTTGGTACTTGGTGGTAGGGGGCAGAAGGCCCGCCCACCCTTCCCCTTCCTGCAAATGAGGAGAAAGACACTTCCTGAAGGCCGGGGAACCAGATGGGCCCTCGGCCTCCTTCCAGCTCTGGCTCTCTCTGGCATTCACTGTAGACCTGCAGTGTGTGGTCAGGCTGGACCATACAGGAAACTCGACTAAGGTGTTACCTTTCCCCTTGACAGTCCTGCATGGAAAAGTGAGGGCTGCCAAGGAATTCACCTCCAGTTTGTTATGCTAGTCACCAGACTGGGATGTGCCCGGGCTCTATTAATTTTGGAGCCACCTTTAAGGAATCGCAGAATCTTGGCCAGCCCAGCCTCCTCCCCCTGGTACCCCTCAGCCACAGCCTGTCTGGAACATCTCTTGGTGAGAACATCCTAGTCCTTTTGGGCCCTCCTAATTTGCTGGTGGACCTGTCCAGTTAGAGTTGTTCTATTTAGCAACAGTAGCTTTAAAAAAATGTCAGGAAAAGGGAAAAGGTCCAAGGCTCTTCTAATTTTTTTTTCTTTTTCTTTTTTCTAACTTGTTTCTTTTTGAGAATTTCTTTATCAAAGTCATGAGAAGAGAAATAGAAAATAAAAATTCACTGGAGCTTTCTGGACCATCTGTATGTGCTCTTTCTCATAATGTAGTTAACTGTCTGTGGCCTTTTGCCCTGTATTCTGGACAGTATTGGGAACAGTGAAAGTTATTTGGCTTCTTCCACTGCTGCAGAGCAAGTTTGAAAAATGAGAACATTCCAGAAGTTCTGGAAGCAGATTCTCAAAAATTCTTGACCCCTCACTCCGTGATAGCAATTCACACCCGCAGCCCGCAGTTCGGCTCTCTCATTGCAGGGAACTACTCTCCTTGTTGAAATGTGGTTTTCATTTTGTGCATTTAGATCCAGAAACATGCTATGTGCTCTCTTGGGCTAGGAACAGGCATTTGTTTCTGTATTCTCAGCACCTAGCTCAATAAATGTTGACTGAACAAAGGAATAGTAAATGAAAAAGGGAAAAAAGACAAGAATAAAAGAATGACAAATGAGACTAACATCTCAGTTGCAGCAAGCCTTCAACCACCCAGACACAAAGTAGGACAGCATATGCTGATAGTTTGTTACTAGTTTCTCAGTAAAATCCTGTTCATTTTTTATGAAATAGTTATCAGCTCTTCAGGTGTCAATCAGATGAGACATATTACATAGACTTTCAGTGCAAACTAAATCCGGGGTGGAGTGGGAAGCCAGAAGTATAATTCATGACTTTGACATCAAATCTGTATTTTGGCTTGGACAGTGCTGCAGATAGCTAATAATTTGACCTTAGCCAAATTATTTAGTTACTCTAAGTCTTGGTTTTCTCATTTATAAAATGGGGCATAAACAGTATCTGCATAGGAGGTTGGTTATGAGGGTTAAATGAGATAAGGTAGGTATGTAAATATAAAACCTTTGCTATGGAAAAGGTCAGTAATCCTTAGCTGTTGTCTTTGAGTCAGAGAACCATCACGAGCAGAAAATCTTGTAGATCTAATGCTATTAGCTTCTGCTCATATGAGAAATTGAATAAATTAGTCCTGCTGCATAGGTAGAGGAATTCATACCTGACTTTAGAATGCCTCACTTACCTGAAGGAACCACTCAACAAAGATAATTATTTCAAGACACACTAATACCCTGAGACTCCCTAATGGCTTAAAAGTATTATTTGTGTGACTTATATGAAACCATTAATCTTCACCAATCTCTCTTTTAAAAGATAGCAATGTCTGCTTCACAAGAATGTGTAACAGAAAAAACAACAAAATGTGGTGTCCTTATATAATATGGATATCAGAGTTTAAATCACTGGAGCTCCCTGTTGAGTAGAGTATTCATTTTCTCTGGAAACCCTAACTGACATGCTAACAGTCTGCTGATGAGTAATTAGAATTGCTGCTCATCCTGGTATACATCTTGTGGATATTGAAACAGGTTGCCTTCTTTTTCCTGTAGGGCAGCTGGTCTGCCGAGGAGGGACACAGAGGCCTTGTTATAAAGTCACTTACTTCCGTGATGCTTCTCGAAGACTTGACTTTGAGGAAGCCAAAGAAGCCTGCAGGAGAGATGGGGCCCAGCTAGTCAGCATTGAATCAGAAGATGAGCAGAAACTGATAAAAACGTTCATTGAAAACCTCTTGGCATCTGATGGTGATTTCTGGATTGGGCTCAGAAGGCATGAAGAGAAACAAAGCAATAGTACAGCCTGCCAGGACCTTTATGCTTGGACTGATGGCAGCACATCAAAATTTAGGTAAGTGTATAGGACCCACAGCAGCCGATTCTCATAACATAACTCAGAAGAGGCAGCTAGATCCATGGCGCCAGGCCCATGGGGCAGGAGAAAGACAAGCCAGGCAGAAACCAGGATATAGTAACAGCCACTGACCAGAGCAGTGCAGTAAAGGTAGTGAGCTCAGCCTTGGCTTGGGCCAAACTGATGACCAGAGTTCTGGTCAGGTGGGTAAAGCCTAACAGCATAGGTTCAATGGTACACAATGCTTGAAGTCAGTGTTTCTGGCTATCTGGTGGACTACAACCAAATTAAGAGACTAAAGGTCCACAGAGCTGGACTCCAGACCTTAGTGAAATGTGATAATGGGCAAGAAATCTGAGCCCAAGATCTACCTTCATGGATTGACCAAGAGTGGGGACTTTAGGAAGGCTACAGTTTATGGGAACGTCCAAAAACCTCAGCACCAAGACACTAATGCTCACTCACATAAATATTAAAAATATATTAAAATTAAGAGACAGATACAGGACTGGGAAAATGCCTGTAAAAACTCTAGCAAAGAATTAATATCTTTTTATGATAAAGAATTTATATAAATCAATAAAGCACTAAGACTCTGAAAAGATAAAGTGGGAAAAGACCTAAGCAGAGAACACATAAATAGAAAATCATATTATAAAAAAACTAAAGTCAGACCAGGGATTTAGCTCAGCGGCATAAGTGCCTGCCTAGCAACTGAGAGATCGTGAGTTTGATCCCCAGGACCAAAAATAAAATAAAATAAAATAAAGTCATTATCAGTCAAATGAATGAAGAATGTTACATTTCAGACCGAATATCAACATCCATTACCATCTACCTACTCTGTCAGTCAGATCCTTATCCAGTATTCTCATGGGCCTCCCTTCCTGAGAGGCTCTTTTTAAAAAAGGAAGATTAATAGGGTAAACTATATTTCCTATCTCTGCAGCTGGTCCTAGGGCCATAACTGATACCTACTGACCTCCTTTCTCTACTGTCCAGTCCAGATTCCCCCACCTTCTTCTGGTCTCAATGGCTGACTTTGTGTCCTGACCCAGACCCTCATCTCTGGCCCTAGTCAGCTTGCACTTCTCAGGCTACAGTTAATGCACTTTCCTATTGACTGTCAAAACTGAGCAAGTGAGTACCAAGGCTATTCCATCACTCTTTCAAGCTGGGAGCTTCAGGATGGTGCAATTTGTGATCTGACTAGTAAAACTCATGGCCAAACACCTATTCCTACACTTTCTTTAGTATACAATAGGTCTTTTTGTCTGATAAGATGTTATTTATAATCCTGTTTTGATGGGTTAAATACTGTATATACCTTTGGATAGCAGTGCTGACTAAGGCACTGTGGCAGGAAAGGCAAGCCCATGCCCAGAGTGTGTATCTGTTCCTACCAAAATATATCATGTCCCTTTCAGGGTTCCAATGTAGCTAACTTGCCATGTTGGTCTCCTCAAGTGTTTGTGCTCTGCCAGAGACATAGCATTGGTTCTCTGCTTCTGGAAGGCTGGACATTTGGCAGTAGTAGTATCCACATCAGTGTTGATGATTAGGAGCCAAATATTATGCCCATGCATAACCTCCACTCTCCTCCCACTGTGATTACTCTACTTATATATCTATCGTACTGGTACTAAGGTGGCTGGGGTGGCTGCTAACAGGATGGCTGGCATTACCTATTAGAGTCATTTTGCCTCCTTGGCTATTGAGTGCTCTTTCCATGATAGTCGCTCTCTGGTGAGGTTTACATGTGACAAAATTTTTCATTTTGTGTACATTCCCGTATATCTGTGCACATCATTCTATGCAGGCCTTCCTTATCCCCAATATTTCAGCCCTCTTCCTTTTATCAGTTGGCCATGCTATTTGCCTTTCCCCTGAGTCTTTATAGGTCTAACTTCCAATAACTTCTACTTCGTACAAGGTGGTCAACCAAATACATCAACTAAAACTCTGGCCGATGGAAGGGTGTCTCCTTACCACAATCTTTCAAAGGCACCACTGAGTGGAGATGCAGTGCAGCTGCTCTCTGTTGCAGCTCGTTCACCCATATTTAGTTTACCAGCCATGAAACAAGTTTAGGTTGCCTGTGTCAGCTAGTCATAAGGGACTCTCACAGGCACTATAGGTGTGAGCTGAGGGAAAAGCTCCGATACAGCAACAGTAGATATCAGGACAGTCTGCTCTCCCTTATCAAACAGTGCCCTTTCATCCTAGATAGACCTCTTCTATCTTATAATGGATTAATTATGGCCTAGCCAATTTCTAATAAGGTTTGTTTGACATCTCGTAACTCATGACAGGCAGGTTGGGCTACACCATTTCTTGGTTGATGCTCCTTACTTAGTAGATAACCATGAGGTTTTTTTTTTAAGTGACTACTTCTCAGCTACAGATGATATGGCTGTGCTCCAGAACACTTCACTGTGATTCTTTCATTGATGCTTGCCACGAGTTCTATACGACGTTGTTTTCCCCATCATCAACACTTCTAATGATAGGGTCTGTTGAATCATATGAGGCCAAGTTGCAAGTCTGCTTTCACACATCCAAAACCTGTTTCAGAATCCTTTTCTGCACTCAGTCTCACTCAAAGCTGACCAAATTTCATGTCAGCCGATATCTGGGCCACAGAAGTATTCCCAGGTGACAAACATGTCGTTCCTAGAACTTCAAGTGACCTGCCAAGTACTCTGATCCTTTCTTCAAGTTATTGAATGATGTAACAGTTTGTTCTTTAATTTGAAAGGGATGTTATAGCATTCTCTAGATCAATTGACACTTACACATTTTAATAAAGTAGAAGTCGCCTGAATATTCATAGGGTTTACCTTCAACCCTTGGAAGCATGTGAGCCTTACTAAGGCATCCAGCATACTAATTCTTGCTCATCTGGTCCAATTGGCATGATGTCAGCAATATAGTGGAACAATGTAATTTTACACAGGATGTCTAGGAATCCAGGCCTCTTCACACCGTATTATGATGCAAGGAGAGAAAAATAAATATAGTCTAGAGGTAAGACCATGAGGGTATATTGTTGTCCATTCTCTATGAACACATACTGTTCCAGATTCTCTTTATGATACAGATAGAAAAAAATGTGTTCACCAGATTCTGCATACTAAATACCCAAAGTACTATATATGACACAGAAAATACAATCAGGGATTGCACTAGGTTGAGTAGGTGCTACTCTATCATCATCCTTAAAATGTGCTTGACTTTCGCAGGAGTCAGACTAATGAATTAAATAGAGATATGATGGGAAACAGTGTTCTGTATGCTCTAGATCTTAAGGATGAATTATTTTCTGCCATATTCCCCTGAATAAGATATTTTTTACTTAGTACCTTGGATGGGGTGGAGAGAAGTGTAATTTAAGAAGCTTCCATTTGGCCTCTACTATGATAGACTAAGAAACCAATGCATAATTGCACCACTTATCAAATAGGTCTCTTTAATTGCTATATTTGGGGACTGGGACAATGACTACTGGCTGGGTCCTGCTATGAGCTGATTCTCTATTTAATATTTGACCCCCATAGCTCCCACTCTCCTAAGTACATCTGATGACAGTTCAAGTCTGAGTATCAATGTCAACTTAAACCCTGTGTCAAACATTCATTGCAATATTTGGGTATGCCCCCTTCTCCAGGGTATGGTTAGGAGTAAATGCTCAGGGAGTCCTTCGGGGAAAAGGTAAGAGAAATTGTTATTGTGTGCACCTGCCACAACGTTACAGGGTCTTTCCTCTTGGGCACCTGGGCTCTCCCTCTGTCAATGAGTTCTGAGTCTGAAAACTGGTTTAAGTCCAAAAAGTATGTGCCAGCCATAATATTTCATCTATCTTTGAGACTAAATAACATAAATCCATAAGGTCAGTGGAGAGGGGCAATGGAGCTGGAAAATGGGCTGGAGATAATTAATGAGACACAAAGCTCAGCCTTCATCAGGCCCCCAGCTGTTCAGGCATAATATCCAAGAAGTACTCATTCCAAGGTTAGCTATTCTGGACACACCTGGTGGGTACAGCAAATGATTTTCCTTTTGGCTGGCTATAACACAGGACTGAAGCAGAGCCATACTTAGTGTTTCCAGGAGACCTTTCTTTTAGCTGTCTCTTTGCTTAGGAGGGAATCTGACAAGAGTGAGACAAAGCAACAGTGCCCAGCTAAATAGTCTGGGTTTCAGGGCAAGATGCCAACCCTCAGATGGGAAGCCAGAAAGACTACAAAGCCTTACCCAGAATAACACATGGGGAGGTACTTGAAGATTTAGCCTCCCTATGGCAGTGATGGTGAACCTTTTAGCAACTGAGTGCCCAAACTGCAACCCAAAACCCATTTATTTATCTCAAAGTGCCAACACTGCAATTAAAACTAAATGCTGAGGTTTTAATTTGGAAAAAACAACTTATACAATGCTTGGCTGCTGAGGCTACTTGGCTCACGTGCCAATAGAGAGCTTTGTGTGCCTGTGGTGGCATGCATGCTGTAGGTTTGCCAGTACTGCCCTATGGGATCCAAGGCTTTAACCTGCCACTCATATACCCAACTAGGTGGCAGCACCATTTAATTCCAGGTACCTCTGAAAAGTGGAGCTAAGGATATGAATGAACCTATTCAGAGAGCTGGAGAGGCAAAGATAAGTTATCTGGCAGTGGAGCCTAAAGAATTTATCAGCCTAATCAAGTTGATATGACTTAAAAAGTAGTCCTCCTGCCTTTACCCACTCTCTCACCTGCTTTGACAGCCTCTATGTCTTGGGATGTTTTGCTCAGATGCCTGAACTTTCCATCTACCTCCCAGGCTGGGAAGGCAGTTGTGGTTGTTAAAAAGCAGAAGAGATGGAAGCGGGGCACATTCTGCATGAGATACATCATGCCTCTTCAGTGCATCTGAGCTCTAGAAAAGAGAAACAAAACCCAATTAGCAGAAAGCAAAACAGAAATAAGATCATCCAACTAACCCTGCTCGCTGCTTTTCTCATAACTACTTTGCAGACATCATAAGGCAATATATTTTTCCCTCTAATGATGTGGTAAATGTCAGATGATTGTGGTGTTCATGTTAGAAAGCATGTGGTTCTGGTTATTAGCAGTGATTCAGTTCTCATCTACCTCCTTGTGCTCTGAAGCAGCATCTTATGTTCACAACTCAGTGAAACGTGATAGGAAAACAAAGGCTTGAAAGCCTTGGCATATGTTTCTCCAGTCGCCTCCATTCTTGATCCTTTTCCTATAGGAACTGGTATGTGGATGAGCCTTCCTGTGGCAGTGAGATCTGTGTGGTCATGTACCACCAGCCATCAGCACCTGCTGGCATCGGGGGCCCCTACATGTTCCAGTGGAATGATGACCGATGCAACATGAAAAACAATTTCATTTGCAAATACTCTGATGGTAATGAATCCTCTTCCAAGCTATGTGACTAAATGTTCAACATCCCCTCTCCTTTTATAAGCAGTTGCTAGAGCCAAGAATTTGTTATGTGGTCACCAAGAAAGCTTATTACCAATGCCAGCACTGTTAAACTTTGAGAATTCTTGTAAAGAGACATGCAGTGACACTTCCTCACTCAAGAGTAATTTTAGCAAAGGGAAGGTTTCAGATGCTAAGAGAAAGGATGAAAAAAAGAAAGGACCTAATATCAGTATGATAAAGCAAGATTTAAGAGAAAGCTATCTTCATAGAAAAACACAAATTCTTACTTGTTCCACATGTAAGGTTGGTTGTATGAGTTTGGAATAACCTGACCATTGTTCCTACAAATCCTCTAACAGCCATGTAAGATTATTTTTTTTTATCATTTAAGGAAACACAATAATGACCAGAGGAGGCAAATGATAGAGTGCACCAATTTCTCTGGCACTGGTAGAGATGGCAGACGCTTTGATGAAAAAGCTTAAGCTCCCCAGACCACTTCCTCTGTGTATGCCTTGCAAAATTAACTTGGATTTGTTTCTAGACCTATAAGGGTTTTGGACTGACTTATAGCCATAGTCTCACTCTGCTGAAGTTTCCCAGACTCCTTTATTATAATGGACTTACATTTCAACTTCAGCTGATTCAATCCATCCCTAAAGTTTCTCACTTCCCAGGAGCCAACTGCTTGGCCCCAATTCCACATTCTTTCCTGATGGCAATAGAGTGACTTAGTTGTATCTAGTTTGAGACTAAGTAACACTGTCATTTTAAAATTGTTCGAATTGGACTTTACTTGGGGGCAATTTTTGCTGCTGAAAAAAAATTTTTTTCCTTCTTATACCATCAAATGAATTGTTTTCTCCAGTGACCTGGCCTTCCCTACCATACAGAGTGGTCCCAGGCAGGAGCTTGTAAAAACAGGCCTGCTTAGTTAGCAGGTCACCTTCTTAAAGCAGTGACAGTAGAACACTTGTTACAGACTGGTTTCCCATCACTTTTGTTAACTATATTCTATTAGCACTATGGTTTTTATTTATTTATTTATTTATTTATTTTGGTACCGGGGATCGAACTCACAACCTGGTGCCTGCTAGGCAGGCGTTTACACTATGGTTTAAATGTGAATACTTCTTTAGCATTTTTTGAAATATGAGATTTTGAAATTTGCTTTAATAGCTCTTTTATTTTTATTTTTATTTATTTATTTATTTATTTTTTTTTGTGGCACTGGGGATTGAACTCCCAACCTCGTGCCTGCATGCAAGCGCTTAAGCCACTGAGCCAAACTCCCAGTGCATTTTATTTTTGTTTTTAAATAAAATGATATCTTTCTTCCACTTAAATAAAATAAAAATGATACCTTTCTAAAAAGAAATCATACTCTTCATTATGTTTGCCCTTGCCTGCATTATTTAGACTGAGTTCTGGATGGAAAAAGATGATACACTGTTTAAAGGGTTTAATAAGAAAAATATAATAAAAAGCGTATTTTCAGAAGTGTAGGCAAAGAACAAGAGATGGCAAAGTACCTAACAGAATGTACCTCCTGGAAAACCATACTGACACAGAAAGGTCATAAAGAATAAATACAGTGACCTTTCTCTCCTCCTGCCCCCTGATCTCCTGCTTTTGCCTCCCATCAACTAACTCAGAAAGCAAAGGACAAGGGGTTCCCAGTAAAGTAGTTCATAGAGATCAGCCTTCCAGGACACAGAGCATGGATTCAGTAAAGGGAGGTGGGTATATGGAGAATAACTAACACATTGCTTTTATGTAGCCATTTATCCTCAGAATAAGTTCATACAACTTGGCATTGCAAGAAATGAGTCAGCATGATCAGACCCTTGTGTCCTTCTCTGGCCTCAGTTCTCAACACTGCTATTTCTTCGCCATCCTTCTGCAACACCTCTGCACTTGACGTTGTTCCCCCAACCACTGTTTCCTGTGCATAGAATACCCTTCACCCTTTACCAGTCAACTCATTCTCACCCTTCAAGTTCAAGTTAAACGTCACCCTCTCTTGTAACAGCTAAGTGTAGCAAGTCATCCTGAGTTGGATCCTAGATCATAATGATGGTAGAGATGGTGACAGTGAAAATGATGGTTTTCTATAAGTGACATGGTTAGGATAATTGGTAGAATGTGAATAAGGTCTGTAGACTAGATAATAATATTATATCAATGTTGATTTCATTATGTTGTGGTTATCTAGAGAATGCCCCTCTCCCTTCTTAAATATGGACTGAAGTATTTAGGAATAAAGAGGTGCAATGTCTGCAGTTTACTCTGGAAAAATGTAACATGTGTATGTATACATAAATACATGCTTATATGTAAAGATACAGAAATAAATTGGTAGATACAGAAATGTGGTAAAATGACAAAGTGAATGACACATGAGAATTCTTTGTATTGTTCTTGCAAATTTTCATAAACCTGAAATTATTTCAAAATAGAAAGTTAAAAAATAATTTCTTTTGGAAAGATTTCAGAACCCCTCAAAACTAGGACAGGTGCTTCTCCTCACACAGTTCTTTAACTGCCTGTTCCAGATTTGTCCCTTTCACTGCATGGCCGGCATTCAGTCTGGAAACATCCATGTCTAGCCACTTCATGGGCAGGGGAAGATTATTTCCATGGTTCTCACAAGATGGCACACTGTCCTATTATCACAGTGGCAAGGGATTGAGTAAATGATACTATTCCTAAAGCTAGATTCAAGCATGTGGTCATGTAGAATAGGTGGCATGCTAGTCAGAGCTGAACACTTGATTATTTCTGAGGTATGCTAAAGGCACAAGAATATTTAGGGAAAATCAGAGAAAAAATAGTTAGAAGCTCAGAAGATGAATGTGCTGGGATTGATGGAAACTTTGCATACCTGGACTATGCTCACTGTGATTCTGCACTTTGGAAAGATAATATAAGTAGACCATGAAATGTCATTTGCTATATTATGTATATTAATGTAATATGAAATTCATATTAGTATTCTGCACATCCAGATTTTTTTCATCCTGTAGAATATAAGCTCCTTAAAAAGTCAAGATTATTTGCTATTGTCTCTTCACTACCTAACACAACTATATCTCCTTACTATTTTAATTTTGTCTCATTACTCTTATAATTTTATTTTATCTTATTGAAATCCCAGTTCAGTTACTTACTAGCTATGAATTTGCAAATTATTCAATCTCCCTATATCTTGGTTTCCTCAAGTACAAAACTAAAATAATAATGAAGCTCTCTCATAAGGCTGTTATCAAAATTGAATTTGTTCTTATAAATCACTTAGAATCATTTTTGTCTTATAGCAGGCACTACAGATGTGGATTTTTTGAATTATGTAAATACATCTGTATCACCTCTATTCTCTCTCTCTCTCCCTCCCTCCCTCCCTGATAATTAGAAATTTCTGAATGAAACCAGAATAAATTTGACATCAGGATCTTGGGAATACGATTTTTAAAAATCTCACTGTTACACATCCCCAAGAAACTCATGATATCTGATTGATATAAGAGACTCACTGCCAAGAAGAGGTCAATCAAAGGGAAAAAGTTTGGCATGGGTTATCTGCAGTCTCATTTTCCTGAGGCTCTTGGATGTATTCAAAATAACTCAGAGCTGATCACCAGTCTCTCTGTCTTTGTGCTACAGTCCCTCAACTATTTTCATTGCTTGGGGGTCAGTGTTTGTTCCTCTCTAACACACCCCCTGCCATGCATTGATAAAATAATCCTGAATTGCTTAAAACAATCCAGGACTAGTATAGACAGGGAGTAGGAGATATTGTTGAAACTGCATTAACTATACATTGATAGGCGTGGAAGGTGCTTGACAGCACATAAAGGTGCATTACAGCAGACTTTCTACTTCTGTGTATATTTGAAAATTCGCATGTGTAAGTTTTAAATACCTTTTGAAAAAAAAGCACCAAATTAAAGGTGTGGGATAAATTTGTCTTTATGCAGAAGTAATTCTTTTGATTTAACTAGCCCTTGGTATCTGGTAACAACAAATAATCTGGTAACAATGGATGTCATAATCTAATTTTATTCAGATGAAAGAAAAATCTAGTTATTGTTTTCATTTTTTTTTTTCCTGCTGCAGAAAAACCAACAGCTCCTTCTACAAGGCCTGGAGGTAAGGCTGTTCTTTAAGATTTGGGCTAATTTAGGCTGTTTTATATACTCTCTTAATGGATTACAACCAGATTATTCAACAGAAAGGCCACTATATTAACCCAAACAATTTGGTTCTACACCACAACCAGCCATAACAACTACTTCTTTATTCTTACTCTATGTTGTTATATACATCTCTTAAAGCTGAAAATCAATAGTTACAAGTTCATCTTGGGATGTTACTTATTATTATTGACAATATGAAGGGAATAATTTA
The DNA here is from genome assembly GCA_004363535.1 of Dasyprocta punctata. NCBI lineage: Eukaryota > Metazoa > Chordata > Mammalia > Rodentia > Dasyproctidae > Dasyprocta > Dasyprocta punctata. The sequence continues at coordinate 12,035 of RJWM01021101.1, read as the reverse complement.
ATCTAATAAGATAAGAAATGAGCCATGCTGATTATTTATGGTCCTAGATGTAAGTCATTGACTTTCCCCTTGGCACCTTAGTACTTTATATAAGAGGTACCAGCTTCTTATTGGTTATTTTGTTGTCTGACCCTGGGCTGCAAGGAGGTCACCAAGAAGATGAAGACAAATCTCTGCAGCATCAAATTCAACTCTTTACTTTTCTATGTTTATAAATGTCATTGGTCAAATTGCTACTGCATTTTTTTGCATCCCATTTTGAACATGACAAGACCTAACAGCATGGCTGGATTTCAGTGGCTTTCTCCACATTTCCAAGCCTATATGTCTCTCTCCAGGTGAGGGAACAGAGCCAGCAACACCTGTATTTCCCAAAGAAACACAGAAAGAAGACGCCAAGGAAACATTTAAAGAAAACAAAGGTATGTACTGCAGTTGCCTGGAAAAAACGAACAATGGGATCCTTTGATCACAAATTACCTGTGTTTACATTCCCTACTTTGTTCTTTCTCGTAGTTCCTTAATAATGAAATTAGACAGGGCACTTGTGACTTTGAAAACACTAGTAAATTTTAGGTTTCACCGTAATTTGCATATGGAGCTATCCTACGACAGTTAGGGAGACCAGACAGGACAGATCAGGAAAGATCTGCGTGAAAATAAAGCTTTGGGAATTACCTATGAGTCACAGGGAATGGGATCAAGCAGGGACTGAGAGAGTAGATATAAAGAAATGAGAGCAGAAAAAGCCAAGCTCTGATGCATAACATCTGTGATTAACAGTCACCTATGAAACAAATAGAGGAAATGGGGAAAAAGAATTAAAATGTTAGGTCATAAAAGGTAAAAGAAAAATGGAGTGATTAGAGTACTAATGGACTTTCAACCTCACTCTCACCCAAAGTATCAAGAAGAAAATTTGGGTTTTTGTCACTGGGCAACTGTTAAAAACTATTTAATTTTTCTGTACCTCATCTTTATCACTTTAATAAAGGAAGTAATAATATTTTTCTTACCTACCTGAGAGGATTACTGTATCCATAAAGTGGAACAGAATATGCAATTCAATTCTGACACTAACCACCCAAGTTAACACAGACCCCACAGCTTAAAGGCACAACCCACAATGGTCCTCACTTCAGACATCAGCCACAAGTATGGGGGTCTTCAGGCCACCTGTACCCCAACTATGTGGAACCAAATCCAGGGAGGAACCTCTAACCCCCTCCTCAAGTTTGGTAATTCACTAGAACAATTCACAAAACTCAGAAGAACCCCTACATTTATGTATTTTGTTATACAGTATACCAGTCAAAAACAGGCAAATAAAGATACACAGGAGGAGGTATGGGAGGGTTCTAAATGGAGATCTGTGTCTTCTCCCATAAAATCACACAAATCAGGAAGCTCCACTGGGCTTTGATGTCCAGAGGTTTTATTTGAACTTTCATTACATCAGTATGACTGACCTGAACATTGGTCATATGGTTACAGTTCAATCTCCAAAGGTCAGGATGATACCACCCAGCTCAAAGCTCCCACTTTATAATCACATCATGGCTCTTCCCAGTGTAGCCAGCCCCCATCCTGAGACATTTCCTTCAATAAACTCTGGTGCCACCTAAGAGGTTCATGAATAACAAAGCCAATCCTATACTTGGAAAATTCCAAGGATTTAGAACCTCCCTCTCAGGACCCATTAGTGACAAGGTCCAAATTTTTTATTATACAATAGCTATAATGTGTGAAAAATAGTTCGAAAAAAGAGCAGTGCTATGCAAAGATGGGTGGCATTTATATTGTTCGTTGTTATTATAATGGTATTCAAGTGGATTTTGGAGGGTGTTTTCTGTTTTCTGATGGGTGTCAGGTTTGTAGGAGGAAATAAAAGCAATAGCCTCTGGAAGGTGGAAATCTTGAATCAGCAGAGGAAGAAACAGTTAATTTTCAATCTTTGATTCCTTTCAACCCCCCGCCCCAGGGATTGATCTCTGGTAAATCTTAGAAGACTAAGAAGTTCAGAAAAGCAGACCCTCTAAGTGATCTTCACAGTCACTATTTATAGCCCAACTGAATCCAGCAGGTCACAGTCAGATTTGTTGGGAATGCTTTGCATTATAATTCATATGTTCTGTGTGACATTCTCTTTTGTTGTAATGATACTGAGACTTTTGGCTCATTGCTTTTTCTCTGTCCCCACTCCCCCCACATTGTGAACTGCCATGGCTGTCCTTAGAGACAAAGGTATCACAGTGCCCCAACAGGCCCTGTCTGCTAAGGTACACAGGAAATATAGAATCTCTTCTCTGTAAATTTATCTTTAAATGTCAAAAGTGCCCTTTCACAATTTGCAAGAGACCCCAACATTTAAACATATTTACCTTATTATTATTTAGGATACTAGGACAGGCAGAAACTAGAAGACTTTTTGTGTAACTGTGACTCTGTTTCCTAGGAATATGCTCTTTAGAAAGCCCTATCTTGACTATGTGTTTTAAGATTTGAAACACATACCCACTCAAAAAAAAAAAAAAAATCACCAATGCTGACAATGTGCTGCTTTTCTTTTCAGGAGCTCCCTTGAATCTTGCCTACATCCTAATCCCCAGCATTCCTCTCCTCCTTCTTGTGGTCACCACAGTAATATGTTGGGTTTGGATCTGTAGAAAGAGGCAAGTAAAACCTTCATTCATGTAAACCTGTGCATCTTCTACAAAAAAATTTGCCCTGTTTTCTTAGTTAAAAGTCATGGCAGTTTAAGAGAATGACCACTGCACATTTGAGAGTAAATTCTCTGGTGTCCTCAGGGAATTCAGAAACTCTAAGCACTTGTGCTTAATTGTGATTAAGAGCGTGATCTCACAGTCTATTTTTGTGTGTGTGGAAGAGTTTAAACAACTTCAAGGATGAAACTGTGTTATTCATTTCCTTCATATCCATGTGTCACCCAGCAAAACTGTCCTTGTTCTAAAATGTCTGCTGACTAAGGGATGACTACTGGGTTACATGAAAAGTGAGTGTCCCAAAGCATTCTTGTAAGCATCTGAAACTGAGCCATTTCATTCAAAATGAAAAAGCCAAATTACTTTTAATTCACTTTTCTTTTAATTGAATACACAAGAGTAGATGGTTACAAAACATCTACACTAGGTAATCTAGACACCCTCTGTTTATAGTCAAGATCATGCGCTCCCAGTTTTGAGGTGCACAGAACAGTTCGCAGGTACCTTGTTAGTCCCTGTCATCATGGTGTGCACAGAAGAAGCCGAGAGTATTCCCATTTCGCAACAGGAAAACTAAGATCCAATTTAAGTTTTGACTCCCTTTGATGACCAGTTTGAGATGAATTAATAAGATTCCAACGTAGAACCTATTTTATTTCATAACTTCCTTAAAAGATTATTGTAATAATTAAAGCTGTGAATACATGCAATAAGCATATAGTAAACATTTTAAAATATTACCTGTTATTATGATCATTTTATTAATTATTTCCTTTGAATATAAAAGTAGAAAGTAAGTTCAAAAATTGCAAATATAATTTCCAACAGCTTATTTTGCAGTTTGTTCTTGATTTCCCTTCCTTGTTCTATCTAATTCCTCACCAAAACTTGGGAATTGTGTAACTCAAACTGAAATCTATCTATCCCAAAGGTTTTAAACCTGAATTTGTGCCACAGACCCCTGTAGCAGTGTGGGAAGACTATGGACCTCTTCTTGGAATGATATTTTTAAATATATAAAAAGGAATATACTAGGTTGCAGAGGAAACAATTACACTATTATATAGTTTAGCAAAATATTTCCCCCAAAAATGTGAATATAATAATAATATTTAGTGGTAGGTATAATTATTGTAACCTTAGGGGCCAGGGATTTAGCTCAGTGGCAAAAGCGCCTGCCTGGTAGGCGCAAGGTTATGAGTTCAATCCCCAGTACCAAAAAAATAAATAAATAAATAAATTTATTGTAACCTTGAAATAGGGATGAGCATAAAATATTTCAAGGCAACTATAGTAATTGATGTGATATAAAAATATAATTTCTGTTGGTGATAAAGTCAAAGGTATTAGTTCTGCTCTGGGTTACTGCCAGTATTCATAATGGAAGGACATGCTAAATTTCACTTAAAAATTAGTCTTTGAAAGTGTGATATTTTTTAAATATCCAGTTCTATTCTTGGACACTCTGAGGACTCCTGAGGCCCAGAAAAATAACCTGCATCTTACACCCTCTATCTTAGTTACTTTTTCATTGCTGGGACAAAATACCTGACACCCAAAAAATAAGAGAAAGATTTATTTCAGCTCACAGTGTATAGAGATTTCATTTCATAGTTAGATGGCTCCAGGGCAGGGTAGCTTGGCAGAGGGACATCACAGAGGAAAAACAGTTCATGGCAGAGCAGCCAAGAGGTAGCAAGCAGTGAGGCTCCCTTTCCTTTTTTTATCCCACCCAGACTACAAACTTTTTGGAGGTGCCACCCACACCCAGGATGGGGCTTCCTGTTACCCATACCCAGAACTATAATAAACCAATTAGTGGACTAATCTAGTATCACACACCCTTAATCCTAGTGTCATACCCTTAATCCACATTCACAAACCCTAGATCCAAACATTTTTTAAAAGCTCCACCTATGACCTCATGAGGCTTTGCGAGGGACATCTAGATATAAGCCATAACACCCCAGCAGCAGTGAATGACACATATACAGTTGCTTTGAACTAACACTTCCCTGGTTTGTTTCTCCCTACCACTGTCACCACAAAGCAGTAGCCTGAGGTTATGTAGGTGAGTTAATATAGGTTAGTGACTGCTTGTAGTTAATTCCTCCTGCCTCAGGAGGAAGCATGAGGTTGTCTTCAGTCACCTGGTCTCAAATACTCAACCTTCGTTTCCTTTCATCTTAGAAGACAGGAGCAGCCAGACCTTAGCACAAAGGAGCAACACAGCATCTGGCCCTCTCCTTACCAAGAAAACAACCCAGATCTGGAAGTTTACAACATCATTAGAAAACAAAGTGAAGCTGACTTAGCTGAGCCCCGGCCAGACTTGAAGAATATTTCATTCCGGGTTCATTCAGGAGGAGCCACTCCTGATGACATGTCTTGTGACTATGACAACATGGCTGTGAACCCTTCAGAAAGTGGATTTGTCACTCTGGCCAGTGCAGAGAGTGGATTTGTGACCAATGACATTTATGAGTTCTCCCCCAACCAAGGGGGAAGGAGCAAGGAGTCTGGATGGGTGGAAAATGAAATATATGGTTACTAGGATATGGGAGAAAAACTGAACTGAGAAGAATGAGTGAACTGAGAAGAATGAGAAAGACATGAGAAGCAAAATTTTCCTACTTTACATAAGGAAATAGGTCTATGGAAATGCTCAGATCAGGTGTTCTGGGGTGAGCATGTGATCCCCATCATCCCACTGGGTTTCGAAGTTCTGCCTGTATCCCTTATCCCAGCTTCTCGCTCAGCTAGCTCAGCCTCATGAGGAATCACGTTGGCCAGGTTCTGGCACATAGCAGAGTCTCAATAAATGTCAATCAGTTGATTACCTCTGACTTTCAAGGAACAGTGCTTTAACTGGCAAGGATAAGGGTTGTGACTGTGGCGCTTAGAAAGTGATCTCTAGGTTCTGTTTTCCTTGCTCTGTAGGGCAGCATACATAATCACAAAGAGACAGAAACACAGAATCTTTTCAAAACCCATGTCTGGTAGCCCCATGATGGCCTACACATCAGCAATTCTCATATATGGTTTTTTTTTTCTTGTTCAAAAGATAAAATCAAGTAAAAAGTAGGAATACAGTGTTAGTCTGTTTCTATATCCCTTTCTCTGTATGAGGCATCAGGAGACCTTTTTTTCTTTCTCCTGACATCTAAACTTAGTAATACTTTTGAAACTAAAACTGAAATTTGTGACTCTTTTTCTAGGTTTATTTATACTGCCACCCCTGACACTATACATTGTTTTCTTTGCATGTTTTACTGCAGCATTGACATATAACTTATGGTAATAATAATCCTACCTTTGTTTTAGGGATTTGACTATTTCAAATACCTTCAGTCTCAAATCCAGAGAACTTTCTTAGCCTAGCACCAGTTGTGTACACTTTGAAGGCCTGAAAGTCATTATTTAAATCACTACCAATCACCCTTTATCAGATTAATAATTTTACCATTTTAACCTTTCCTCTTATATCTTGTTTTTTAACAGGTTTTGGTTTTGTTTCTGTTTTTTGTCTTTTTGAGACAAGGTCTTGCTATGCAGTTCAGGGTGACCTTGAGCTCGCTTTATAGCACAGGCTGGTCTCGAACTTGCAACAATCCTCCTGCCTCAGCCTTCCGAGTGCTAGGATTACAGGCATGTGCCACCACAACTGGCTTGTTTTTTAATAGTTTAGCAACCAGTCATATATAGAGAGCTGTAAACTAAATGGAAGCAATATCAAAAGCAGTTGATCATACTTACTGTCCAACTATCTGCCCTCCTGGGGCAGGTAACAAAGTAGATAACAAAAATATCACTTCTTCCTGCCCCGAAGATGTATTGTGTGGAGTAACATTTCAAGAAAAATCAATGAGCATGTGGGATGAGAGACATTCATTTTTTGGAAATGTTCAAATTCCTGTGTTGCTACACACATGCTGGCTGTATAATCTGTCTCTTTGTCCATCATTATGCCCCACAACTCTGGCCTCTGCAGACCTCCAGCTCCTTGAGGGCAAGAATACTATCTGCACTTCGTCCTTGTACTTCCTGCAACCCTTGACAGCGCTGTGCCAAGTAGGTGATCACTGTCTGTTGAATGTATGCACAATGAATCTTTCAGGCTGATATCAAACTACCCAAATATTTCAGCTGACAAGTTTGTTGAACTCATTTTTCACACTCCAGAGTGGAGGAGGTAACTGAATTTTAGTTTGAAAAGAATTTCTGCTGCCTAGGAAAAAAGAAGCATATGGTAGTAACAAGTAAACAGAAGCTGGTGAATTGTGAGCAGCTGACTTTGATTCTATCAGTAAAACTAGAACCAAGGACCCATCTTTAATCTAAAAAGGGAGCAAGGTTATAATCAGAACAGACTCTTTGATCTTCAGTGTCTTCGCTTTGTCATTATCCCTGCAGGAAACCACTGATCTCCTGTGTTTGCACCCAGTCAGTCTTAGCTTGTTTGTTTTTTGTTTTTGTTTTTGTTTTCGTCTTTGTTTTGTTTCATGTGTGTTTTTTTGTTTTTGTTCTTGTTTTTTTGAGACAAGTCTTACGGTGTAGTTCGGGCTGGCCTTGAATTCACTATATCAGCCAGGCTGGCCTCGAATTCATGGCACTCACTCTGCTTCAGCCTCCCCAGTGCTGGGATTACAGGCATGTGCCACCATAGCCAGCACCTTATATTTTAATTATTCAATTTCTTTTTTCTTCCTCAGATGTACTAGCCTAGGTTATCCATTTCTGTCTCTCTAGTAGTTTTATTTCACTTACTTAACAAACATTTGTTAAATATTAAATGTTTTCTATGTTCAAATTGAAATCAAGCTTATTCATTAAGCTAGTATCATTTGAAAATTTAGTAAACCTGTTTCATCATTTAAAAATTGGAGAGTGAGGCAGAAAGATTGCAAGTTTGAGCCCAACCTGGGCAACTTGACAGCTTAGTGAGACTGTCTCAAAAAATAAAAAAGGAGCCGGGCGTGGTGGCACACACCTTTAATCCCAGAACTCGAGAGGCTGAGGTAGGAGGAGTGTTGTGAGTTCAAGGCCAGCTTGGGCTACAATGCCAGCACAAGCTGGCCTGAGCTACATAGTGCAACCCTGCCTCAAAAAACTAGGGCTGGGAGATTGGTTCAGTGGCTTAAGCACCTGTCTGGCAGGCACAAGGTTGTGAGTTTGATCCCCGGTGCCACAAAAATAAATAAATAAATAAAAATAAGAAAAGACTGAGAGCTATAGCTCAATGTGAGGAGTCTAAAAGTTTAATCCTCAATGAAGTGGAGGATAGAAAGAGATGGGGGGGCATGAGAGAGAGAGATAGGGAGAAAGAAAGGGGAAGGAAGAAAGGAACAAAATTCCCCTAGGGCTGTTGCCCAGAATGTGCAAGACCCTGGGTTCAATTCCCAGCTCCACAAAAGATAAAACAAATTAAAATGGTAGTTCCCAAACATTATTTCCCACTATGACAAACATGACAGATGAAATGCAAAATGTTTGTGTTAGGTAATCTCTTGGGCCTGTCCACTCAGCAAGCTATTTTTGAAAGTTCAGTATGGGCCAAGCACTGAGCTAGATGTGGTCCACAGTTGGATTTCAGGCTGAGATCTGAAGACATTGGGCTATACATTATACACTTTTCTAAACACCATAGCTATAAAGCATTTTTTTTACTCATGTTATTCATTCATTTATGCTAAAAGTTTTAAACACATCTACTTTTTATCAAGAACTACACTAGGTGCTAGGCAATTAGTGGCAGATAATGCAGATAGACTCCATCTCACACATTCTAGTGGAGAAAAGGAGATACATCATAATTTAAGTTCATGATAGAGAATTTGCTATAATTTGTTTTTAAAAATTGTTCACAGCTCTTTCTATTCTCCCTTCCTTTTCCCTTCCCTTCCTCTCTGCTCTTGAACAAACCGAGAGGAAGATAGGTATATGTGCCTGGAAAGAGATGGTGCTTGGCTCACAATGGAGTAACAGCCCCAGCAGGATGAGAAAGGTGTCCACAAAAAAAAAGAGACTTAGTGTTGGTGTGGCCTGAGTGGTTGAGAAGGACATTCACCCAAGTGATGGTGTGGCAGCAACAAGGGGAAGTTAGCTAAATATTGGGGGAGTGATGAAATAAGTAAGTGTACTCAGGATAAGGAGATCCAGGTTTCTCTCTATTAGAAAAGGAGATTACAGGTATGAAAACAGAAGTTTAAACTCAGACCAGGAAGGACATGGGGCTTTGTCCTCCATGGTGAGAGGGAAGACCCAGTAAGTGTAGCTTTTAGAGGTGACTGGATGTGAAAATACAGACATTAAGTCCAGCAGTCTTCTTCTACTTCTACTCCATTACCAACACCCAGCACAGAGATCAGAGGTCTGATTACTTTCTCCATCTAGCAAGGATGGCCTTGGACAGTTGACACAGTCTGGGGTGTACGGACAGAGGTGCCACGGAGGGTGGGGTGCAGCTCACAAACCCACAGGCCATAAAGCTAAGTGGAGAAAATCATAACTTGCTGGATTCTAAGGCTGCAGGTCCTAGAAAGAAACCACTCATTTAAAAATATAGAGGAATTTGTGGGGGGAGGTGTCATTTTTCTTTTCTTTTTGTTTGTTTGTTTTGGAAAAAAAGGTTAGGGTGTTTTTCTCTTTTAATTTTTTCTCATTTTTTTCTTTATTTTGCTCTGCTTCTTCTTTTTCCTTTTTTCTTTTTGGTTTGTCCTCTGTTGCTTTTATCTAATTCTATTAATTTTCTTTCACTCATTAATTTTTCAAATTTTATTTTTTCATTCTCTCATTCTCCACCTCTTCTCTCATTTCTAATATAACCTTTAAGCTTTATTAATCTTTAGATACTTAAGTGTATGCTATTACTGTTGAATTCCTTTCTATTGTTAAAAGAAGTATAGCTGTTGCATTTAGTATATACTTACTGTACACTGGCCATGTGGTTCAGAAGGCTTTGGAACTGACTCGCAAGAGGAATTTGAAAAGGTTTGGAGATGTCGGCTGAAGAAGCAGCTGTAGAATGCTGTAAGGTGAACCTGATGGGAGATTCTGGTCAGAGCTCAGAAGACCAGAATGTTGACTGCAATGGAGCTGGAAAAGACCAGGCTCAAGTGGTTTTGTTTTGGGAATAAGGATCTCATTGGCAGTCAGGGTCATGGGTGTTATGCTGTGGCCAAAAATTTGTCTGCATTTGCTGTCCAGAAACATTGTGGGAGATGAAGATTAAGGACAACAGTTTCATCTGTTAGAAGAAACTTCAAGGTAGTCTAATGTTGAGGCAGTGGTATGGCTATTGTTGGGGGCTTTTAGCCAACTTTATATTGAGAATCAATAGCAAATAGCCCAGCAGAATGATTTAAAAAGTTTTGAGTTTGGCCAGAAAGAAAGCTCCAGTAAAGTTGTGCCATGCAAAGATGGAATAGAGGAGAACTTGGTTGCTGAAAACTTGAACAAAAAACAGCCTATTTTGGAGAGGACAATAGAAAAGATGGCCTTAGGATATCACAAGAACCAGCAGGACTCCACTTCTTGCAGCCTTAAAATAGTAAAGGTGAAAGACCGCTTTGAGAAGAACACCCCAGAACACCATGTTCTAGGGTGGTGGTAGCCTAGAAAATTTTTTCCTTGGGACTGGATTCATAGTGGTCAGTAGTCCATGCACTAGGCCTCTGCAACCAAAAGAGAAGGACATCTGCCTACTGCTTCAGCTGGCCACAGATTGTGGCTTCATCCACAGTTCTGATTTTAAGGAACATGCAGAATGAAAGAGTTGTGGGGTAGAAAGGCTTCCACTCAAATTTTAGAAGAAGGCCTGGAAGGCCAGGTAGTGTGCCCCTGAGAAGGCATTGTATGAAGTTGTAAGTGTGAAGCCAAAGGTGCAGGAGAGACCCAAGAATATCAGAGAAGCCAGGAACATGAAACATCTGAGGCAAGTTGCAAGGAGTGAGCAAAGCTAGCCTAAGAAAGAAGCCATGAGAACTATAGTCACTGGCTGTGCTTTGAGGGTAGAATCACCCAAGCCCTTTGGAGTTCACATCTTGCCATAGATTGACCAGGGTGCTGGAAATGAAACTATGGGATTTAATATTTGTCCTGCTGGATTTTGTTCCGCATTGGTCACATTCCTTTCTATCCCCTTATTTGTATCTTTTAGAGTGGAATGTTTGTCTTATACTATTATATGTTGGAAGTGTTTAACTTTCTTTTCATTTTTATAAGGGCTTGGAGCTAAGAGTTTGCCTAAAATTACAGAGGAGAACTTAGACTTTTCAGCAATGCTGAAAATGTTAGGATTTTGGTGACTCTTGGAGATGGACTAAATGTATTTTGCATAAAGGGATACACTTGAATCTTTTGCGAGCCAGGAATGTGACATTATGTTATGATTTGTATCAAAATGTCCTCCCAAAGCCTCATGCACTCATAGGTGGGACTTTTTGAAGGTAGCTGGATATAGGATGTGTGAATACAGATTGTGAGTGTCTGATAACTGGATTAGTCAACTTATTTGATTAAGTCATAGTTCTTTATGTGACTGAATAGATTTACTGAAGACAGAAGACACACCTTAGGTGTGACTGGCACCAACCAATAGTCTTATAACTTGAATAGAATTCAGGGAAAGAAAGAAAGGGAAAGAAGGAAAGCAGGCAGCTGCTTTCTACCTGCCTTGCTGTGGACTGTTTCTCCTCTGCCATGTCTGTCTGCCATGCTGCCCTGCCTTGGAGCCAGATGACTATAGACAGAAACCTCTACTATCAGCTGAAATAAACCTCTCCTTTAATTTGCAGGTATCAGGTATTGTGTCTCAATGAGAAAAGTAAGACAGTCAACATTTCATTTGTCTTAGTGTTTATATTGTAATTATAGATCTTTTTTCTATGCACAAAAGTGGTACATTATGATCCTTATAATATGTCAATATCCAGTTTGTCTTTGGTATTATTGTTGGTTTTGTTGCTATTGCCAGCATGCCTATTTGCTGTTAATTGGTTTTCTCTGTATACCAATATCTTCGTTAATGCCTTTGTATCAAATAATACTGTGGTCCATTCTCAGAGAACTGGGTGCTAGGCCAATTACACTATGGACTTCCCTCCAAAATTAGCAGAGGAGGTTGGATCTTGGGGCAGAGGCAAAAGCCTATAGTTAGCCACACTCAGAGTGTGTTGTAGTCAGGGGTTACAGAGAGAACAACTGCATACAAGACACAGAGTTTATAATACTGTTTTATAATATCACCCAGAGTTGAACACAAGAAAGTGCAGGAAAATCTATCCACAACACTAAGACCCAGAATATTTAGCC
>RJWM01021100.1:0-35879 GCA_004363535.1 Dasyprocta punctata | reverse complement strand
GGTGGGGGCCAAGGCCTCCCGTTCCCAGGGAGCTAGGCAGGGTACCCTGAGTGATGCTGACTCGACCCTGGTTCTGTCTGCAAGTTCAGTGCAACAGCTCTGCTGGCGGGGCAAACCTGGGCACGTTCCAGGCCTACAGTGCTGGGAACAACCCTCTAAAGTATCTTCTTTCTCATGATCTCATATTACCTTAGCAATCCGTAAAAATTTAAATTTGGTTAGTATCTACTGTTGTGTGTTCAAGTACAGCTTTTCTCTCCTTACCTGTGGTCAGGCTTTTTATGAGTCCATTGAAGGTATTTCTCAAATTGTGCATGGTACTGCAAGCCTGTAATCTTAGCATTCTGGAAGACTAAGGTTCAGGAGGATCTCAAATTCAGCCCAGCCTGGGCAACTTAGTGATTTAGCAAGATCCTATTACAATACAAAAAGTTTTTAAAAGCTTGGGATGGAGCTCAGTGTGAATGCCCATGTTCAATCCTTAGTAAAAACCCACAATTTCCTTCTATTTCCTTAGTTATCTTTCTTAAAGTTTCCAACTATACATCAAAATTGTCGCTGTTTTTTAAAATCTTTTAATTGAGGTATAATTAGTGAAGCATAAAATTAAGAATTTTAACTTTTGCAAGTGTAAAATTTAGTTGGTTTTAATACAGTCACAATATTGCACATCAAGAGTGTCAAATTTTAGAATATTCACATCATCCCTCAAAAGTAACCCCATACTTCTCCTTCCTCTGGAAATCTCTCCTTCATCCCATGGAAGACAGTAATTTATTTTTTGTCTGTGATAGATTTATTTATTCTAGATATTTTGTATAAATGGAATCACATTGTCTTAGTTACTTTTTCGCTCGTTGCCGAGACAAAATACCTGATGCCCAAAGTTAGGGAAAGAAAGGTTTATTCTTACAGTTTCTTGGGAGTTTCAGTCCATTAGTTGGCTCCAAGATAGTGTGGCATGGTGGGCCTGCTGTTCATAGCGGCTGCAAGCTGCAAGCCACAAGCTGTGCTGGCGAGAGAGGGAGGCAGAAGCGGAAGTGAACAAGAGAAAGACCCGCCTTTCGTTACGCTGTATGTCAGTTCCACCCCTGCGTGGGCACAGAGCTTACATTGTCAATCAACAAACCAATAACAAACCAATAACTCAGCCCCATCAAAATTATACGAGGACTTGAGGGGACATAGCATACCCCATACACACATATTATGTGATCTTTCATGTTGAGTTTTACTTACTTACCTTGTTCATTCATTCTGTATTTCTCAGTATTTTACCATTTTTTGACTGAATAAAATTTCATTGTATTGACATACCACAATTTATTTATCCATTCTTTAGTTCATATATGTCTCGTTACCTTATGCTTTCACTTTTGTGATTTCTGTCATTTCTCTTCTGATTTCCTTGATTCAGTAGTTATTTAAAAGTGTGTTCATTTCTGCATGTTTGTTGATTACACTCTTGATTTCTAATTTTATTTCATTGTGATTTGAGAACAGAGTCTAATGTTTTTAGGTCACTCTGGAGGCTTAATATATAGTGTATTATCAAGAATTTCCATGCCCACTCGAGAAGAATCTACATTTACTGTTCTTCAGTGGAGGGCCATGTAGTTATCATCTCAGTAGTCTATAGTGTTGTTCAAATCTCTTATTATTTTATTTTTATTCTGTCTAGATATCTTGACCTTTATTAATTGTGAGGTATTGAAATCTTCAACAATTATTATTGAACTTTTTCTACTTTCTGTTTTTTCACTACTACAATCAATATTTTTGTTGCTTTGTTTAGTTTATTTCATGATTCTGCTTTAGATTTATATTTGTTTATAATTTTTATATTTACTTGATGGAGTGAGTCTTATTTCTTTATCTTTTAAAATAATGTGGATGAGTGTTACAAGCTAATAGTTATTCCAATATCAATTTGCTTACTATATGCATGGAATGTATTATTTTCTTTCACTTTCAACATATCATATTTTAAATCTAAAGTGAATGGAATCATGATTATATAATAATTCTTTAGATGTATGCTTTTAATTGTAATTTGAGTTTTCCATTTCTACAGCCAAGTAACTGAGGATAGCAGCATAAAGGAGGAAAGCTTATTTTGGCTCTTGGTTTCAGAGGGTTTAGTACATGGCTGTTTGGCTCTATTGTATCTGGGCCTAAGGTGAGGCAGAACATCACAGCAGGGAGTATGTGGTGGAGTAAAACTGCTTACACTATGACAATTTGCAAGCAAAGAAAGAGCTAGAAGAAGGGGTTAGGGATAAAACATACCATTCCAGAGCAAGCCCCCTTCCCCCCACTAAAGTTTACACCACTTCCAAGCAGTCCTTTACAGTACAAATTTATCAATAATTTGTTCACTGATAAGGTTAGAGCCCTCATGATCCAATTATGTCCAAAGACCCAGCCTCTGAAAATTGTTGCATTTGGGATCAAGCTTGCAACATATGCGGTTTTCTTTGCTTTGCTTTGCTTAATTTTGTTTTGTGGGTATCAGGATCAAACTCATGCATGCTGATCAAGGACTCCACCAGTGAGCTACACCACAGCTAAATGAACAAGCTTATTTAAATTACAAATAATAACTGTGTTTATCCAATTCATTTAACACAATTGCTGATAATGATGGGATTTGCTGAATTGTTTTTTATTTTATGTGATATCTTTTCATTTCTTAATTTTCCCTACCATCTTTTAAGATCATTATTGGTAGTATACCACTTTATTTTTTAATTTAATTTAATTTTATTTTTTTGCGGCACCGGGGATTGAACTCACAACCTCGCGCCTGCCAGGGCAGGCGCTTAAGGCACTGAGCCAAACTCCCAGCCCTGATTTTTTGAGGCAGGGTCACACTATGTAGCTCAGGCCAGCCTTATGCTCACGCTGTAGCCCAAGCCGGCCTCGAACTCACAACGCTCCGCCTACCTCAGCCTCCCGAGTGCTGGGATTAAAGGCGTATGCCACCACGCCCGGCTCTATACCATTTTAATTTAAGCATAGTTTCTTTATTTTTTGATCTGTTTAATGACTGAACTATAAATTATGATTAACATCTTAATTTATGACAGTTGAGTTTGGATTGATACTAACTTAATTTCAATATTATACAAAAATTTAGTTTATATATGCCTCTTTTCCTATTCCTTTTATGTTGTTATTATTACGAATTTTATTTTTATTTCTTCTTTTTTTTGTATCAGAAATTGAACTCACTACCTTGAGCTTGCCAAGCAGACACTTGTGCTTTTGTGCTAAACCCCCAGTCCTAAAAATTTTATTTTTAAACATGATGTGCCATTGATATAGATTTGCAACTGTTTTAGTATGGAGTCATTTGAAAAATAAAATAGGAAAAATATAAGTTACTGATGAAGTTACTATAATTTCATTTATTATATAGTTATCCACTTGGTCTCCATGATTTCTGATGGGATGTTAGTCATTTATCTAAAATCCCTTTTAAAATATGAGTTGCTTCTTGTTCATTCTTTTAAAGATTCTGTCATTGTCTTTGATTTTTGGCACAAAATTATAGTGGGTTTCAGTATTGATTGCTTTGCTTTGATATTTTTTAGAGTTCAGTGAACCTTTTAGATACACATATAATTTCAATCAAATGTGAGAAGTTAGGGCCGTTATTTGTTGGAATATTTTTTCTGTTCTTTTGTCCACTGTCTCTGGCAGTTTTATCACTATGTTTCTTTTTTGGATGATGTTCCACAAGTCCCTTTGGGTCTCTTCATTATCTTCAATCCTTTTCTTCTCTTTTTCTCTGCAGACTAGATAATATAAAGTAACCTATCTTCAGGTTTGAGATTTCTTTCTTATGTTGCTCACATCTGCTCTTAGGCTCTTCTAGTGAAGTTTTCATTTAAGCTATTGTACATTTCATCTCCAGAATTGCTATTGTGTTCCCTTTTATAATTTCTAGTTTCTCACTGATATTTTCTACTTGGTATAATAGAATTCTTCGTGTTTTTGTTAAGATTCTTTTAACCTTGAGCATATATGAAATAGCTGACCTAAATTTTTTGTAAGTACAATATTTTTTTTCAGGAATAACTTCTATTGATTGATTTTCTCTTAGGTATAGGCCATCTTTTCTTGGTTCTTTGCAGGTGTCAGGGGTTTTTGTTAAAAAAATGAACACTTTGATATTATTTTGGGGTTACGTTAGAGATTATGTTATTCTACCGTCTTTGGATTTGCAGTTGCTACTTATAGTTTTTATTCACTTATTCAGTGAACTACTTGTTTTCTGAACTAATTTTTAAAAAACTGTAGTTTTTAATGTTTGTGGCCAGCGAAGTCTTTTATGAGTCTCCCAGTGACTAATTTTTTAGAACAAAAATTTAGCAGCCTTAAAAGAGAGGCTTCATGCTTTGAGCACTCAGATGGTTTCCAATTCTGCTTTAATGTTCTTGTTTAATGTCCTGTTTGAGCAGATCCTAAAAGTCTGTCTGATATAAGATGTTAGGACCTTCTCAAGTCTACTATGTCCATGCAGTTGTGCATGTGAATTTAAACTTCTACAGGAATGTTTCAAGATTTTACAAAGCCCATCTTTTCCAAAATATTTCATGTTTGAGTCATTCTTCCTATGCTATGCTGCTTCTCTCTCCCCATTCTCCCTGACACTGTTAGTCATTGTTTCACGCAGAATATACTAAAACGTTTTCCTGCATGTGTTTTCCACAGATACCCTTTGGATGCCTTTGGGGACGGTTCCAAGAGATGAGGAAAGACAAGACTTTGGAGCTAGTCTTTTTCTTTTTTTAATTGATCAGACAGATTAGTGAAGGACAAATTTTTGCAAATAATGTCAGTTAGTTCCTTTGGAAACTGAAACCTAAAATCCATGATGTTATTTTTAAGGATGCTGATCTGAGGTCTGGGGGTGAATTGAGACAGGCTAAGTTAAAAACCTACAAAACTCACTGTTCATGTATAGAATTTTGAGATGAATAAATAGACACTCTATAAATTGTTGCAAACTTTTGGTTAATTTCCGGATTTCTTTAAAAAGTTGTTTCTAATAATGTTTACCAATTTTTTAGTTGCTTTTAATGTTGGGGCATAAACTGGCATTCCTTATCCCTCCACACTGTTGATATCACTTCTTGGCCTTACTTGCCTGCTCTGTATGTTGTTAACTTTTTCTACTGGAGTCTTATCATGTTAATAATAGTAATTTTAAATTTCTTGTTAGATAATTTCAACATCTGTGCATATCTAAGTCTAAGTTTTTTTTGCTTTGTTTTTCAGACTGTTTTCCTTTCTTTGTCTTTTACTATGTCCTTAATTTTTGGTTAAAAGATGGGGATGTTCTATAACCAGAATTAGATTTTTAGTGTGAGGATTTATTGTAACCTGGTTAGGTATTCAGTTGTGCTTAATATTTGCTGTAGTCAAATATGTGTTCCTATCAGTCTTCAGATTTCTCATTTTTTTTTTGTCCTCTTTGTTGACTTTGGGGTTCCCTAAGTACTTTGCAAGATAATTTGTGTTTTGCTACTTCTTTAGTTGTAATCCATCGGTATTTGATGGAGTCCTTTGATGTGGTGATGGGGGTAGGAGAAGAGAAGCATCCTATAATCTTATAATTAAGTAATGGTCTTAGTGAGCCTGTGAATCAGGGTTGAACTTTGACTTTGACAAATATTTTTCTGGTGGTGCAGCTGTTTTACTTCAAGGAAGATGGAAAGACTAGGAGGACTGATCTTTCACAAACTGAGAGAAGGCTTGGTAAAGTCCAAAAGTCTGGGATAGTGCGCCTTTGCTATACACAGTGCTCGTATATATATCACCATGTCTAATCTTTCCTTCTCTTTTGGGAGCCATGAAAGGATGTTTCTCTTACCTTTACTATGAGAATCCAGTGACACTTCATAACATGGGCACTGAGGGTCAGACCTTCCTAAGGACGATATCACAGATATTAGCCTATGTACAGCAGCCAACAATTCTTTAAAATTGCCATTAAAGTGCATCTATCAGCTTAGATTTTCTATTTGAAATATAGACCTTGTCTTTGATTCTGTTTTCTTTTCTCTACAGATTTATGCATTCTAGACAATTAATCCCATTCAGTTCACTGATGGATTCAAGAAAAGTCATTAACTTTGAGTTTATTTAGCATTTTGGTGTTGCAATGGCACAGTGATAATTTCCAAGCCCTTTATATATCAGAAATAAAAACAAAATTCTGTGTATTTAATTTTCAAGGGTGTGTGTGTCTGTCTGTCTGTTTGGATTATTTCAGTTGTTTTAATTTCAGGTTCACTGATCTTTTCTTCTTTAGTATCTCAGACAAACTGAAGGCATCCTATAAATTTCAAACAAATTACTATGGAGTTTAATAGCTTTAGACTTTCTTTTTCTAAAATGACTTAGCTATCCTCTCATTATATTAGTGTTTTTGTTTAAATACTTGAGCATATTTAGGGTATTTATAGCTGCCACTTTGAAGTCATTTTCTGGTGTACGTATTTATCATTTTTTCAGTCAGTAGATTTCCCTTGTGATTGTGGACCACAATGAATGCTGGTGTTTTGCACAGCAGTTATGTTAGTTGCTATCAGTTTTTCCCCCTTTGATGCTAAAAAACCTACTTTTTAAGCTTTTATAGAGCATGTTTATAGTAATTTTCACACTAAGCCTAGTTTAGTTAATCTTAGGAGAGGAATCCCTGCTATCTCTGTTGATTGCCTCAATTTTCAACAAAATCATACAATTTTATTGCATTCTTGAAGGTTTCCTTTAGGAGCTGTTTTTATCCTTATTGTTTGGTTTCAGCAGATAAAATATTTCTATTCAAAAGGGATGATTAATATTCTGTTAAAGATTCAACTAACCTCCTATGCAAACTACCAGAGCCCTTTTTCTTTGAAACTCCCTCCAGTTTAGTATTTTCATCCCACAGATGCACAACTGATTTAGCTTTCCTAAACTCCAACTGATGTCTTCTCAATTTAAATTATGTATTCTTTGCTTGAGTTCTTTCTTGTGTGCTTAAAATAGTAGGGCAATTGTAGGGTGCACAATTTCTTTCTCTTCTCTTAGGAATTAGTGTCGTGCTTTGTTTCCTGTCCAGATGTGTGAAGGCAAATGTTTCTTATACTTGGTCGAGTTTTCTAATTGTTTATGCCAGAAGGACAAGTTTCATACCAATTATTCCTTCATAGTCAGAAGTAAAAGTTTCTAAGTTATATTTCATGCCAGTTAATTTCCATAGTATAAACTACTATAATTTATTAGACATTTTGTAACCAGAAGATAATCTTAAATCTACTAAAATGTATTTATTAAATTCTGGGGATATTCACTTTCCCTATTCTCAGCCAATTTTAATTTTAAAATTAATTTCTTTATTTTGGATTTTAGGTTATATGGACATTCTGCCATTGATACTATTTTGCAGTTCTTTTGTTACTTTGCAATGGACAGATCTCTGTCTCCAATGTTTATTAGGATACATTAAATCTATCAAAATCAGTTGAAATTATCTGGAATAAATAATAATACTGGCAACTAATATTAATGAGGTCTTAATTATTTGCCAAACCATGAGATAGATTTTTAAAATTTTAAATGAGTTTATTTCACTGAAACTTTATACTGTCTTTAGAGGTTGTTATAATTGTACTGATATTAAAACTCAGGAAATACAATGTAGGCACAATTATTATGCTCACTTTGTATATAAGTAAATGCTTAGGGAGATGGCATGCTTGCTAGGATATAAACCTAGTTTTACCCTAAAAAAATAGAAAGGGGCATTGATTTCTTTAAAAAAAATGTGAACTCAGTATGTATGATTTGGAATCTTCCTGAAAAAGTAACCTTAAAACTTAATGCTAGAGGATCTGAGGGAATGTAAAAAGTATTTCTTCATTAAAATTACTTTCAGTGTTCATTTGAGATTTGAAAGGCTTATATTAGAATTTTCATGTAGTTTTTCTTATAGCCCTTTGTTTATTTTTGTGTTCATAGCTATTGAAGTCCTTATTTTGTGGGCATAAATATTTTCCCCATTTCTAACTCCTTTGTTTATAAATATTTATTTATAATCAAGCTCACCACCATTTGTATTTCTCCAGCGATCTTCTTACTATGGCAATCTGTTCTGTTTTTCTCTAGACATGGATTTATTTATATTCTACCACCCCCAATGCACTTTGCACATTCTGTAGGAGCATTCATTATGTGTTTGTTGAATAAATGAGTAAATGCAATAAATAAGTAATGAAAGCCTGAAGTCCCACGTCTGTGCTCCAGGTTCCCTCTGCCAATTACTTACTCCTTTTTACTTGCCACAGAATTCCACATCCCTAAATCATATATATTGTGAAGGAGTTATTGTTCTTCCATGGAGAAACTAAGTTCTAACATTTTATGCATTTCTATTTCTCTATTTCTTTTGTCTCTTTCAATTGCAGATGCTCATACGCATACAGCATAAACCCCCCCAACATGCGCATTGTTTATTTAAACTGTTTGCTAGGTACTTTCCTTTACTCTTTTACAAATGGAAAACTCCTTGCAGATAGGAACTGTAACTTTTTCTCCTTCTAGCATGGTATTCCTTAGATGCAATGAATGGAGAAAGAAAGATTGCTCACACTGAGTGTAAACACCATCTACTGCTATTTCTTCATTGCTTGATAGAGCTCTCTCTCTATATATATATATATATATTTATATAAATATGTATATATTTCCCTTATGATGGATTTATTGAGGTAATCTTGTTATAAATCTCAGTAAACCCATCATAAGTTGAAAATGCATTTAGTATACCAGTCTTTCAAGAATCTCAGTCTATTCCACCTAATGATAAAATTTGCTCAGATTATTTTCAGTATCCTGTAGTTGGACAAAACCATCTTACTCAAGCATTCTGTGTAAGAAAAGTGTGAAGTATCTCAATTCATTGTGCCTCAAAAGCATTGGCAAAAGAGCACAAAGAGACATATCCAAGCAGAATCTGCTTATAATTTCCTTTTCTGAAGTTCTTTGATTCTTCCATCAAAATCTATTAGTCCTCTTTCTTTCTCTTACCTTTTATATTTCATCAGATATATTAGCTAACATTGTTTCTTATAATATATCTTCTCATGAACAAAAATTGACATTTTATTAAGCAGATGGAAGGATATTTTGAAATGTAGTGGATCAGCCCAAGGGCTGACTAGATTCAGAAACTAGGCTGTCACCATGCATTCAAACAACTGGTTAACTCCTTTCCTCTTCTTAGACAACAGGACTTCTTGTCATTTGTATTTATCTGTATACAAAGCTTCTGTCTCTCATCGAGTGCTTCCCTCCCAGATCTGTCAACCTCATATCTGTAGTAGCAAGCCACATTATCAGTCTCTTTGTTACAAAGCAATGTAACAGAGAAGTTGGCTCTGACTGTGTCAGTGCCTCACCCTTGAGCAATGAGCCGGGTTGGGGGTGGGGGGTGGTAGACATTAACCTGTGCAGGGTAGCCCTCATGAGTGAGAATTACACTGAGATAGAAGAAAAGTTCTCAGCTGTGGTGAAACTTGATATTTGTGCTCCAATTATAGATACGTATACGAATCTTAAAGTCATAAAAATAAAACTGGTAGATAACAAAGCAAACCATGTTCAAACAGACTGACATAATACCAAGTGAAAATAACACATTCTGGGGATTCAACATGGCTGAACAGAGGAGGAGCCATGTTAGAGTAACTCAGAAAATCACCTAAAACAAGTAATTGAAAGAAAGGGAGTAATGTACATCCGGATGCCAAAATCAACCTGAAATAAGATCAAACATAACATAGGCACAAGACTTTATAAAACAGTAAAGCATCCCACAGCTGCCTTGGAAAAGCGGCTGGTGCAGGTATCAACAACTGCCATTCTGGGACGTTCCCAAATAATTGAGGGACTGCAGCAGTGTGGCAAGCCCAAGGCACCCAGGATAATTTTGAGATGAAAGTCTTCTCATCTCTTCTGTCTTCCTGAAAACAGGGAACATTACAGCTTGACAGAAAATTTCGCTGGCACACATAGGGAGAGCAACCAGGAAACTGCTTCTTCTCTGATGAGCTGCCAGGGGGTTTGTTTGTTTGTTTGTTTGGTTTGGTTTGTTTGTAATGCAGCATAGTGGTTGATACCTTAGCAACAATAAGTTCAAGGAACACAGAGTCACAGTGAAGATAGTGAGTGGAATTCTAAGCAGTATCTGATTAAGCAGCCTTAAAGGCAGCATGGCAATGAGTGGGAGGTCAGCATTCCCACCACCCACTCCCGGGATATGAGAGGAAAGAGATACACTAACAATGTGGAGCAAAGAAGGATGTGCAAGGGCTAGAAGGGGCTGACTGCACACTGGACTGGGAATAGCTTCAGGTGATTCAGCCACTAGGAGAGTGACTGGGCGACCAATGCAACTGGAGGAGTGAGGCAGAGACAAACAGGGTGAGGAAACATGGGCAGATCTCTGAGGGACATACAGAAAATTTCTGGCTGAAGTCTGGCCCAGTCCCCATATCTGGAGACCAAGATCGGCTCTACCCTCAGCACTAATCCTGCTGCAGACTTGGCAGGGTCACCCAGCACAGATTTGGGGTGTGATTTGGGCATTATCACAAAACTGAGGGCAGCAGAGGAATTACATTGTTTGTGAGTTTTTTCGTTGTTTAGTTTTACATTTATTATTCGTTTGGTTTTGTTCAGCTTCTTTCTCTTTCCTTAACTATCTTACTTGGTTTTTTGATATTTTCATGTGAATGAACATTGACTCTAGTCTTTCTGGTTCACTTCAATATTCTTTTGTTTTTCTCGTCATTCTTTTTGTTCTGTCCTCCAATTTCCAAAAGAATTTTTCTATTGCCTTTTGTCCTCCAGTCTTGCTTCTACTACATTTCTCTTCATTTATCACTCTATATTTTCTGCTATTCCTTCTCCTCTCCCCAGGGTAAAATCACTCGGCTAAGGGGAAGATCACAATATACAAATTCCTGGCTAATGTTGAATTTTGTTAAGGAGCTATAGATCTTGATCCTAAGGTTAAAAATGCCAAATTAGTAGTTTCCACAGTTTGCCAATTGCTAGGCTGTGCTTGATGTTATTTTTATTGCTCATTGTGCTTCTTTAGCCAGGGTATCATACCTGTTGTGGTCAGTTGTTCTCCCTTGTGTGACAACACTGTTATTGTCTGGGGTTATGATCATCACCATAGTCCATTAACAAAGGACTGGATGCTGATCCAAATTGATAGAATCTTCTGATCCCTAATAAAATGGGAAGGTAAGATCTTGGGACAAAAATAAAGGTCAAGAGCCACCTACACCTAAAGGAAACCCCTGAGAAACAGACATTTCCTAGGAAAATCTAATAATAGTGATAAACTTACTTATAATAAGCAATTTACAAACATCAATACAGAAAATGAATTAAAATTAAAAAATAGAAAATGGCAAGATGAAGAAGCAAGATGCAACCCCAGACTTCCAGCCCACCCAGAACGAGTCCAGAGAACAATGAGATAGAGTAAATTGGAAGCCACCCACCCAAATTTTCTGAAATGGTAGCAGCAGAAGTGAAAGAAAAAATGAATGAAGCTTTAGAGAAAATCAGATCAGAAGTAATTTTTCAGGTAAAAAAGAAATGATCTAAATGAAGGAGTTGCTGAATGATTCCAAAGTAAACACTGATTGTAAAAATAGAAGAGCTTAGGAAAATGATGGAAATTATGAATATCCAACATGTGAAGGAAATGGAATCCATGAAACATTCAAACAGGTACCTAGGATATTAAAAATTACATTAAAATTATACACAGCTTATTGAACCAAGGTGAAGACAGAATAACAGATCTAGAAGACAGTATTGCAACCAGTGATCATGCAAAGAAAAGTTTCTTCAAAATAGCAAAGGAGAATAAAAAATCAATCCTACAGCTGCAAGATGATGCAAAGATCAACATAAGTTGAAAGGAGTCAATGAAAAATCAGGAGACACTACGAAAAATGCAAAATACCTGTTCATAGAAATAACAGCACAAAACTTCTCAAGCAAGGAAAAAGTATTTGACATTTAGATAAGTGAGATATATAGCACTCCAATTAGTCATGACTTAAATAAATCCATACCAAAGTATATAATAATCAAGATTCCAGAAATTCAGCAAAGAATAGAACATTAAAATCTGTTAGAAATAAAAAAAAAAGAAATCATCTATAAAGGAAAGCCCATCAGAATCACAACAGACTTCTCAACATAAACCCTTAAGTCAAGGAGAACTTGGAGTGAAGTACCTCCAACTGGATTGATATAGTCTACAAAACTATCTTTCAAAATCAATGGAGAAATAAAGATACTTCCATGGCAAATAACTGAAGAAATTCATTACTACCAAACCAGCTCTCCAAAATGTTCTGAAGTGTATTTTATAAATTGATAAAGAAGACTACAATCCCCAAAACACAAATTCTTCTTTAACCAGTTTGATTGGATTGAGCAGTGTCTAGTGAATTGGTAAAGCACAATGTGTGTCAGCCAGCACAATTCCAGAGATGATTGGCATGTGGTTCAGTGAACTGAATTAGGAAGGCCTTCCCTTTATGCAGAGGCAACCATTCAACTGACTGGGGCCCCTGATAGACCAAAAAAGCAGAATGCAGACCTTCACTTCCTACCTGGCAGGTAGTTTTTCTGCTGCTCTTGCCAATGGGCATCAGACTCTAGGTTCTTCAGTCTTTGAACACAGACTTGTACTAGCTGCTCTCCTGGGGTCTTTCAAGCATTTAGCCTTAAACTGGAACTGCATTGTCTCGCTTTTATTCTGAGGCTTCCAGTGTCTTAGACTGAACAGTTACCTGCTTTCCTGCCTCTCCAGCCATTGTGTGACCTTTCAGTTTCTGTGATTATGGAAACCAATCTAACACATTTCTGTTTATAATTATATGTATTCTGTTGGTTCTGTTTATCTAGAGAACTCTGATTAATACACAATTTAAAAGCAAAGCAAACAAACGGTACTGTAAAACCTGGCATTTCACATGCTGAAGCCTAAAGCTATACCCCTCTCACCATGCACTAAACTAAAATCAAAATGGATCAAAGATATAAATATTAAAGTAGAAACTCTCAATCTGCTGGAAGAGAGAATCGGTAGAACTCTTGAAGACATAGGTGGAGGCAAAGACTTTACTAACAAAACCTGAATTGCCCTGGACCAATCACAAACAATCAACAACTGGGACTCATTTTATTAAAAGATCTTTGCACAGCAAAATAAACCATGACAGTAAAAAGACAATTCACAGAGCGGGAAAAAAATTTAGCCAGTTATTCCTCAGACAAAGGACTAATATCTAGAACAATGAAGGATTGAAAAAAAATTGGACCCTCCAATCAATATATGAAAAAACATTCACCATCACCGGTCATTTGAGAGTTGCAAATGAAAACAACAGTGAGAGAACATCTCACTCCAGAAAGGGTGGCTATTATCCAGAAATCAACCAAAACCAAATGATGCAGGGGCTGTGGGGGAAAAGGAACCCTCATCCACCACTGGTGAGAGTTTAGACTGATGCAACCACTGGAAATCACTGTGGAGAGTCCTCAAAAAACTAGGGCTCAAGGAAGGTTCCATTTGACCCAGCTATTCCCTTTCTTTGTATCTTCCCAAAGAATTAAAATCATCATATCACAAAGATATATGCACACCTATGTTTATAGTAGCACATTTTTTTTTTGTACCAGGGATCAAACTAACAACCTCACACTTACCAGGCAAGTGCTTGAGTTGCACAGTTTTTAATAGCTAAGTCTTCAAAACAGTACAAATGCCACTGAATGGATGAATAGATAAAATTTTTTTAATACAGTGGAGTACTACTCAGTCATAAAAAAGATAAACTTGAGACATTTCTAGGTAAATGGACTCACATAAGCTAATATTACATTGCCTGTGGTGTGGGAAACTAAAAGTGTAAATAAGGACCAAAATGTATAATAGATATTGTGAAAAAAGAAGAAATTGTTCAAATCAGAGGAGTACTAAGGAGAGGGAAAGAAAAAAAATGAGAAGGATAAAATGGAAGCAAAGTTTTTGTAATTAAGGAGAGGAAGAGGGGAGGAAAGGATAATGGGGAAAAAGAGGAATCAAGATATATCATTTGTAAGTACAAGTTCCCTATGATAAATGTGATCACTAATGTACATCTAAATTGTACCAAAAAAACTTAATTAAAATAATAAAATATTCAGTCCTATCCCTGAGGTAACTACTTTTAAATAGATTTAGTTTGAATGTTTGATTTTTTTCAAAGATACATATAGAGAAACATTTACTTAATACATAGTTTAAGAAGTTTCCAGAAAGCGAGTGCACTCTTGTTATCAGTATCCATTGAAGACCTGAAACATTGTCATCAGCAGAATTCTCATTTTAATTTCTGTTAGTCGTTGCCATAGCTATATCATGCCTTCCAATGAAAGAGATAAGTTTTGCTGGTTTTTAAAATTTTAGTAAGTAAAATTATATATATATATTTTTGTCTGTTTTTTGTTCAAAAATACTATCATTTTATGTCATTGTAATTTGTTTCTTCACATTGAGCTACATCCGTAGCCCTTTTGTTTTTACTTTTTATTTTGAGAAAATATCTTGCGAAGTCATCAAGTTACCCAGGCTGGGCTTCAACTTGCCCTCCACCTGTCTCAGTCTTGACATATATTATATATGCATAATACTATATATGTATGTCTGTATATATATTACATTGTATGTCTACTATATATATATGTCTTATGTCAGAATGTCATTTTCAAATTTGTGACATTCCTTCATTCTTTTATCTCTCATAATTTAGTTTATGGCCAGCTTGAAGTGAATATTATTTTATCATATATGGTAAAGATCAATGTTAATTTTTTGTTTTTGAAAATGTATTAATTCTAGCACCATTTGTTTAACAGGCTATTTTTGCCCCAATTGAGTTACCTTAGCACTTTTGTAGAAAATCGATGATCTGTAGGGGTGTGTACCTATTTCTGGACTCTCTTTTTCCTTCTATCAATCAGGATCTCTATTATTACTCTAAATTTGAGTGCTTTAGGTTTATATTAAGTCTTGAAGTCAGGTAGTACAAATCTTTCAACTCTGTTCTTCATTTTCAAAATTATTTAACTTGAGCTTTTACACTTTTTATATAAAGTATAGAATCGACTTGTTAAGTTCTCAAAGAAATCCTGCAGGGATTTTGACCAATTTCATGTTGATACTATAAATCAATTTGTAGAGAAGTGACTTAATAACATTTAGTGTCCTGATCCATGAGCATAGTTTAGTTCTGCATTTATTTAGTTGTTTTATAATTACTCTCAGCAACATTTTATAGTTTTATGTAACGATCTTGAGAATACTTTGCTAAATTTATTTCTAATATTTTATATTTTGAGGCCTTAATAAATAGCATTTTAAGATATATGTGATGCTTGAATTACATTTTGATGGTATACAGAGACACAATTCATTTTTGCATATCTGTCTTGTATTTTTAGATCTTGCTAAACTCACTACTTTTCTTAGTTTTCCTTTGGATTTCTTAAAATTTTCTCCACAAATCAATTCATTTTTCATGTAGTTAAGTAAAGGTGGATTTCCTTCCAAACCATCAGACCTTTGAGGAATTATTTTTGTTTGGTAGCTGTGTTTCACAGAAATTCTAATTTTTTTGTGCGGGGGTAAATATTGTGCTTTGTCAGGCAGACTACTAAGAAAGATGGGATTTGCTTCTACTCTTTAAAGAAACACAGAGTAATTTAACTATAACTCAGCTGAACATTCCTAATCCCTTTCTCTAAAATTTCCCACAAACAACTACTTTTATTAAAAAATGTGACAGTCAAATTTACTGAGACCAGGAGAAACTCACTTATGCAGGAATATTTCACAAATATGTAGGGGAGAGCAAAGTCTTGTGTCCTCCCTGACCCTCTCTGCAAATGGGGTCTGTTAGGGTTTAGCTGTAAAATGCCTTCCTCCTGCCCACAGTCTCAGGTTCAGAAGTGGAGCTTTTGGAAGGTGATTTGATCAGGGATGTGGTTTACTCATCAGTGGGTTCATCCATTAATGAATTTTTAACTGTACCATTAGGAGGTGGGGCTGGGCTGGCATGCGCAGGTCACTGGGAATGTAACCTGGGAGGCTGTATTCTTGTCCTCACTTCTCTCTCTCTCTGCTTCCTAGCTGCCACAGGCTGGGCAGTTTTTCTCTGCCATACTCTTCGCCTTTGTAATTACAGCCTTGGAGCCAGCAGACCACAAATGGACTGAACCCGCTGGACCTGTGAGTCAGAATAAACCTTGGCTCCTTTAAATTGCAGGTGTGGGATATGTTTTCCTAGTGAATGGAAAGTGCCTATTACAGGGTCTGTATACCACGCAGCACTACCTAAGGTCAGGTGGTGATGGTGAAGGCTTTGCTAACTATGCTGATGCTAGCTAGGTCACACCTGAGTCCCCCACGCATAGGACCCACATAGCCTTAGGACTGCCCTGGGGCTGGTTGTGATGCAATAAACATAAAGTTGTCCATTGGAGTGCATCCCTCTGCCTGCCGCTGGGGCAGTTCCAGAGCTCTACCACTGAGCAGTAGTTGGGGGACCAGCGGTGAACACAGTCCCTTGGTTACCAGGGACACTAAGGTAACCAAGGGCTGACACTAAGCTGGGTTGTTCCTGTACTTCACAGCCACAGAGACTGCCCTGCTTTGAGAGGAGGAAGGATGTATCCCAGGCTCACTCCAAGGCTGGGACTAGTGCTGAGGAGACTCGGGTCTGTGCCACAGGTGCACAGGTCTCTCATGTTGCAGGGCTGACCTAGAGGCTCCATCTATGGGCTCTATCCTACATACAAGGACCTTTGGCTGCAGGCTAGCTGTTACCTTGTATTGGTCCCAGGGGGTTGAAGGGATATTTTTGCAGGTCAGGTGCCAAGGAGAAGAAAGCATGAGGTGCCAACATCAACAACAGGAAGCCAGTGTCTTTATTGTTCAGCCTATACAGGCTGTTATCAACCATTACATTCTTGTGTTCTGTCATAACCATGTAGTGCATACATAGTTGTCTAAGGTGTCCTGCTTATATAAGTGTATCCTGTTGTACACATGTGGCAGACAGCAAGGTTGTGTCCTTTTGGGTCCTCAGATGCCCTGAGTTTTGAAGCAATCTGCTGTGGCTCCCCACATCTCACCCCCTCAAAGGTCAGGGCATGTCTTCATGTGCTTCTTGTGCCACTGCGCACAGAGACCACAACAGCAATAAGGGAACATCACATTACCACTAACCCCATTGTCACCAG
Organism: Dasyprocta punctata; assembly: GCA_004363535.1. Taxonomy (NCBI): domain Eukaryota; kingdom Metazoa; phylum Chordata; class Mammalia; order Rodentia; family Dasyproctidae; genus Dasyprocta; species Dasyprocta punctata. Next base: position 18,506 of record RJWM01021100.1, on the reverse strand, counting down.
AGTGCAGCGTGTGGTGACCCAGTGCCACGTGGACCACAAGGATTCCTACCACTGGGTGAAAAGATCCTGCTGTAAGACCACAACAATGGAAACCTCTGTATCCATTTCCTGTAAGGCTTCTTGTACCTACACCTGGTGGTCAGGGATAAAATGCAACATTCTGCGTATGAGAGGGCACAAGTACATCCTTGTGCTATGGTTAGTAAATCAAGGATTATGTGGTTTTCTCATTTGGGAAGTTTCATCCATGAGCAACCTCAAAGCCTGGCACATATCATTCAGGGCCTGGGCCATATATTGAGCAAGGGCTTCAATCTGGAGGACTAGATCTATGGTCCTTGCCTCTGGTATCATCAAAGTCACCAGATAAAACTACCAGGTCACCCACTGAGTACAGTGTCACCTGTGATACAGAGTCCCAGTTGTAGGGGGTGTTTGTGATGGTTGGTCTGATAGTGCCCTTAACATATGAGACTCCCCAGGAGCAGTGTCCTGTATAGTGCACAGATAGCTATGGCCAGCCCATGGTGCCACAGACCCATAAGGCTTCTGCAATGGGCCAATCAGTGGACACTGTACCAGTGAACTAGTGACCATCCCACCAAGGGCTTGTATCATTCATCAGTAATGTGTGGTTACACAGGTGATGTCCACTCTGTGGTTCAGCTTCCCACTGACGTATTTACCTGTTGAATACAAAGTGGGGCTACATTCAGTAATACTACTTGGTTCCCTGCCATTCGCTCCCAGCCATTATGCATACCAGGCCCCAGTGCCTGTGGGATAGTCATGCTTTTCCAGATCAGTGCTTCAACAACCTAGTGTTACTCATCCCAGCCAGTGCTGGTCTGGTTTTGCTACCTCCAGTTAGTCCAATTGAGCAGGGACGGTGGTACAGTATTCCATGGGAGGCCTTTGGCTGTGTCAGTCAGTTTGGTACATAATCCAACAGTGCAGTTGTTGGTGAACACAGGCAAACTTGTGGGCCAGGGAGATGATCTGTTGTGATTGCTCATCCTAGTCAGTGAGCCAGCACAGAATGAGGAACTATTATGGGAGATCCCACCCATCTCGAAGGATGTAGGCCTCGTGTTCACCCTGTGATAAGATTGTGGGCAAAATCACCCTACCGCCAAGCATAGAATACTAAACCTGAGTCCCCATTGCTATTAGGGGCAAGGAAGTCAGGCCCAGAACCACCACTCCTGGGGAGGTGTGCCAAGAAGCCACGATATCACTGCCCTTCAGAACGGTGGCTCCAGTAGCGAGTGCAGAATGTGCTGAAGCCCCTTGAGGACCATGTTATAATCTAGGGCTGTACTTCTGTGACATGTCTTAGTCCCTCTCCCTACGACTCCAGGAGGAACACCCAGTTTCCCTCAAGTTGGTCTGTGGACCAATCCCTCGTCCATTGATAGCAGACTCCCACCTGCATCGGTTGCAGTGCTGGAAGGATTAAGGCCCTTTACATCACCTTAGGACCTGGCTCTCTGGGTCAGATACACAGATGGGTTGACTGTGCTTTCAAAACGTGATACAATGCCCATACATCAGGGCTGGTCATTGAGCAATTGGATCGCTTGAGGAAAGACTCGCACTCACCCAGAAAACTTTGGAACCAAATAGGTCACTTCAGTTTTGTGGAGCCCCTTGTCCCTCTTAGTCATATAAGCTACCTGTGGCTGGTAGGTCACATGGAAATGCCATCTGACATCATTGTCTTTGTGGTGATTTTTTTTTTTTTTGTACTGGGAATCAAACTCAGGACTTTGTACTTGTATTTGCCAGGTAGGCACTTACGCTGCGAGCTACATCCCTGGCCCCTGTCTTTGGCTCATTGTTGTACTGGGGCACTGAGAAATGGATTCAGACATGATCCCTAGAGGCATTTCAAATGTAGAAGTCAACCACTGTCACGCTTTGATGTATGAATTTGGCCAGCAGAGGGAATGGGGTAGGCAAAGGCCACACCTGTGGATATATCCACACAGTCAAAGCGTATCTATGTCCCTGCAAGAGAGGCGGGCACCCAATATAATTCATAGCCATTTTTGTAGAGGATGGGGTGCTCATGGTATCTTGCCAAGTTGTGTGGGCACCTTTTTCTTCCAGGGGGCCAAATGGGCATCCTGTGGACATGCTTTGACTGCAGCCTCTGACTCAGTGGGAGTCAAGAGTCCAGGTGCCATCTCTGTGCTACTGCTTGCATGTTGTGTGGTCCTACATGTTTCTCACAGAGCCATGGCACCTCTGCAGAAGATAGCCCTTGGAAAGTGGCTCCCCTTATCAAGGAATCTGCTAAGTCATTCCCTGGTGAGAGGAGGGGCTTATGTTCTGAAACAGGATACACTACAAGAGTATTTGTTTTGGTCACACTCCCATAAATCTTGCCATAGGTCAGCACCCCACGAGGGTCAGTACCCTATCTGCCAATCCTAGGCCACCCAAGTCTGTAACCAAAGTGTCAGCCCCCTAAAGACAGCCCAGCTGTCCATGCAAACATGTAGGGGCCCCATTGCCCACTACTCTGCCCATTGACTTGACCTTCCCATTCTGGTTTCAAGCCAGGGGACTTGTGTCCTGGGCTGGACAGTGTCTACTGTACATTGTGAGGTGGTGCAGTGGCTGGACCCATCATTATACCAGGCATCAGCTAGAGGCCCTATTCCCTTTCTGTGTAGGGACTGGGTAACATGCCCTGGAGTCTGTCGCCCTGCATGATTTCCTGTGCCATATATTTTACTGATCCCAATACTGTTTCCAATTTGGCTGCCAACATGCTGTCTGAAAAGGAGGCCCACTGCTGCAAGTACATCCTCCAGTGTGTGAGGGTGGGTGCTTGGCTTACTCCACTTCTGGGATGGGATGTTCATGTACGAATCCTGTCCTCTATTGGGTATTTTGCCCTTACTTCCACTGTCTACTGCCCTGTGATCCCTTCAGAGGCATGCAAGGCAGCATATACAGCTGTTGATCAGGGAATACTATTTTTGGCTCCATTCCACAATGGTGACTGAAACCCTATAGGGTGCTTCTGCTTCTCCTGCTTTTGCCATAGGTCCCAGCCAAACCCAACATCATCTACACTCACTGTTAGGGTAAATGGCAGGGGATGATCAATGACTCAGAGGGCTTGTACCTATGAGACTACCCTCATCGAGTCCTGAAAGGCAGTCTCTGCTGTATCTGTCCAGTCCTAAGTCATGCCTTTTTGGATCATCTGTTATAAAGTGTACAGCAGGATAACTAGATGTAGTATGAACATATGCTGAAAGCACAGTAAGCTCATGCATGCCTCCAGTTGGCATACTATAATAGGTATGGGGTATGCCTGGGTTTTATTGATAATGGTATCAGGGATTACTTTTATCTTACCTGACCAGATAACACCCAAGATTTTGATAGAAAAGCCAGGACCCTGGACCTTATCTACATTGATAGCCCACACCAGCAGAACTTCCTTCAGATTGCATGCAGCAGCTTCCAAATCTGCAATGCAATCAGAGGTTAACATAATATCATCAATGTATTGTAATAGTGTCACAGAGTGTGGCTTGGTCCAGGGGGCCAAGTCTTCAGCCACCAGACTATGACACAATATTTGGATATGCAAATGGCCTTGTGGCAACACCTGAAATATCCATTGCCTGCCCTCCCAGGTAAAGACAAATTAACTTTTAGGCATGATAGCAATGAAGAATAAGGCATTAGCCAAAGCATAATGGTAGCAACCCAGAGTGGCACTGTCACATGCAGTGAAAGTGTTGCTTTGTTCAATTCCTGGTAATAAACAATCATTCACCACCTTCCATATGGCCCATACAGGGGAGTTGAAAGGGCTGTATGCCAGGTGTGTCACACTTGCCTCTTCCAATTTCAAGATGGTTTGTCCTATTACCTCATAACCCCCAGGCAATCATTACTACTTCAGGCATACAACCCACATGTTCTGCAGGAGCATCAGCAGTACATGATGTGGATGTCCCCAGACTATGGTCTCTATCAGACGGACCATCAAGTGGAATTTTCCCTGCATTTTGCTGAGCCGCGCACCCATCAGTATGTCCATCTCTAGAAGGTATTCAGCAACCAGGGAAATTCAGGTATCATAAGGGCACAAAGCCAAGTGCCCGTTGTCACTTGGGTTATCCAGACTGATATAGTGACCTCTGTATCCTTCTATATGTGTAGTAGGTCCCATAAAATGGTCTGAGTTGCCATATATTAGCATTGATCTGGCCCTGGTGTTCACCAATACTAGTACACATAAATAGTCATTTAAATATGACCAGTAAATAGACATTTCCCACATGTGGCCTCCTGCCTCCTGGGGTCTCCAATAACTGGGTACCTCAGCCTGCTTCCTAGTCTAGGTATAAAGATGCCAGCATCATGTTCTCCTGTTTCACCAGGGCTGCTTTTACCTTCAAGCCCATCAGCTGGTATTGTTGTTCAGGGTGCAACTGCAGCCACAGAGTAAGGGCTGCCTGTCTATCTTATCTGCAGCTAAGTTAGCATCCTGAAGGTTCATCCAAATTTGGCACCAGCTGACCTTCAGTGACCCCAGAACCTGTCCCTCGGGGTTTAGCCTTACTTGGCTGTGGAACACACGTTTTTTTCTCTTTTGGTGGTACAGTATTTATAGATCTTGTCTCACCTTGCCATTTTACTTCTATGCCCTCCAGGCAGGCTAAGGAATCCACAGTGTTGTAGATCAGGTGACCTGTGGAAGAGTATAATGGTTGATAGATTGTGTCAATTTGAGAAGTTTAGAAGTTAAGCTGAGATGACTTAACAATTTCTCAACCTAGGGTGTAGAGGACATGCCCTAGGGTACCTCATTGTCTGGACAGTATAAGAGGGAAATGAGGAAGGACTGATGGCTGCTATTGTTTGGAGGAGCTCCGGTCTTTGCCTTCAGCTTGGACATCGTCTCCTGGCTTCTAGTGCAGACTCTTTGTCTTCTGGTGTAGATTCTTCAGCTTTATGTGGTAGATCTATCAGCCTTTTGATATGGACTTTCACAGAACACTGCAGTGAGTTCCAGACCTTAGACTGAACCCTTCACTTCAGCCTCTAGTGTGCAGACACTCTCTGCATGCTTCCCCATTCAACTCTGTTTCTGACCATTGTAAGCCAGTCTTGTAATTTCCTATACATTTATATATCTTGTGTTGTATCTGTTTCTCTAGTAAATCCTGACTGATACAAGGAGGATAAGAAGGCCACTACTGTCCTAAATGTGGCAGGTGTGTGTCATAAGTAGCTCTTCATCAGAGCTACGATGCTGCATAGTGAACACCATTTGTTGCACGTCCATTTCTCATAATGCAGTTACTAAGTTTAGGCAGGTGGTCCTTTGCAGCTGGCCTACCTTCTGGAGAAGCTCTTCTGGAGAAGCCCTGCTTTCAGGAGAAGCCTCTTGCCCCACAGTGCAGAAAAGAGTGAAAAAACAGCAAAGCCTGCTCCACTGACTCACGGTAAGAAAAGATTGCAGGCCCTTGAAACAGAGGTCCATTTTGTCTTGGAAATAGATACTATATTTATGTGGTTTTGAGCCTAGAAACCTATGGAAAGGTGGGGTTCAATTTGCAGGTGAAAAGTGATAGCTCTTTCTATAGGTAAATAACCCTTTTTCCAGCTGAAAGGGGTTGGCCTTTCATAGGCCCTTTTCATGACCCAGGGTTATTGTGTCTTTAAGACACTTAGAAATTTTGTGATGTGCTGTATGTGTGTGTGTGTGTGTGTGTGTGTGTGTTTTCTGGAAGGTAAAAAAAGCCAGAGTAACTTTTGTGTCCAGAGGCTATAGTTTTTCTTAAACTATTCTTTCAATTTCAAAATTATGATTTTCTTTGTCTCCTACCTGTATTTATTTCTTCTGTGTGACTTCAGGCCTATACAATTCCAGAAATTTGTTCTCACTCACACAGCTAAGAATGGTAAAACAATGTCTGTCACTCTGGAGAATTCTTCCTACAATTTTAAATTTCATTTTTGTTGGTTGCATCTGATTATAAGCAGAATCTATATGCAGATCACTAATAGCAGGTTTATAACACCAGCTAGGCTGCACTGCACCTGCCAGAATTCCCAGTCTTTATGTTTCCAGTCAGCCTGGTCCAGAAGAGAGATTCCTGTGGCACAGCCAAGGGGCAGAAGTGGCACAGTAGCCATTTTCCCATAGTGTCTTATGTTGCAGGATCATCTCTTCACATTCAGCAGCACCTGGGACTATAACTACTCTTCGTTCCTTGGATTCTCCTTTACCTCCTTCGAGTCTGGGCAGATGTGTGTGTTTATTTCTTTGATGGTGTTATAGTTATGTTCCTATGGCCCCGTCAAGTCTCATGTAATCATGGCATGGACACTGCTCAGTCTGGTGCTTGTGATCGGTTTGTTGTCTAGCACTGGGATTGGCTGCACCCAGCCAGGGATGGAGCTGACATACAGTGTAAAGGTGGTGTCTTGGTTACTCTTTACTCATTGCTGAGACAAAACACCTGACACCCCAAATTAGGGAAGGAAAGGTTTATTTAGCTTACAGTTGTTGGAGGTTTCAGTCCACAATCAGCTGGCTCCAAGGCAGGGTGGCATGTCACAGGAACAACGCTTCAAGGCAGCAGCCAAGCAAAAGCAGCCAGAGTAAAAGAGGGGAGCAGAGCAAGCCTCTTCTCCTCCTTTATACAGTACATGGGACACACCCCCCGCAGGGTGGGTGTAGCATCCACAAACACCCTTGCCTTCCTTTGCACAGGATGAGGATGTTTACAAAGTAAGACCCCTGGCTCCCTCCTGAGTCTCTCAGTTAAACTTTTGACCTTCTCAAATTGACACAATGGCCAGGTAACTGTTTGTGCTCTATACCCCAGGATGTAGAACTGCTGCCTTACTTAATTAAGCTTCTAGACTTCTCAAGTTGACACAGTGTATAAAACATAGCTGGTGGGCAGAAGGCATGTTTTCCCCCTCTTGCCAGTTCAACTTGCTGTTTGGCGGCTGCCATGAATGGCTGCCCTGCCACTACTCTGCTTGCAGCCTAGTGAGTATGGACTGAACCTCCAAGAACTATAAGAAATAAACCTTTCCTTCCCTAATTCTGGGTGTCAGGTATTCTGTCTCAGCAACAAGAAAAAAGTAACTACAACAGATGGTTACTGACTTCTGCTGGAAACGCACACACATACACGCACACTCACAAAATAATAGTCAACATCAAAAAGAAATGATGCAGCCCTCACCAGCCTCATGGGCTCTAAGATCACGCTTGCGAATCCCAGCTTTCTGTGTCCCCTCAGCTATATGTTTTCCTTTCCCAATTGCCTGCATCAGATATTAACACCAACGTCATTCAGAGATGGAACAAGGACAACAAATCAATTGATATTTGCAGTACAGTTACTATAGAAATATGTACAATTTTATTTAAAATTTTGTATCATAAATTAGTGCTAGGTGTATGCATAAATTGTGTATCTGTGTGCCTTAGTTGTTCTGCATTTCTGATTAAACCATGACAAATGCATTAGTCTGTGACAATTCTCAAGGATCATTTATTGTACTGAAGGAAAGATATTATGTCCACTTAATATGTCCAATTAATGTTGTGTATTGGACAGCGCATTGTCTATGTAATTAGGCCTGTATTAGCAACACACTCAGACTTACAAACTATGTGACCCTGTGCAAGTTATGTAGCTTCTCATTGGCAAAATATTATGAGGTCAACATGATATGCCATATCAAGTGCATATTACCTCCAATCACTTAACGAAAAGATTGATAGAACTACTTTTGTTATAGTTGCCAGAAGTAATACTAAAGCGACACGTTAATTTAGTTTACAAAATCATCTATCCATATAATAGTATTTAATAAGATACAATTAAAGCACTACTTTCTACCTGGCAGGATCATAATGGCACTTTGTTCCTCACAAGTCGTTTCATTGCTACAGTACAAAAAATACTTTTCCAAGAGAAAAATTAATTAGTAAGTGTAACTGATATCAATGGTGGAACTTTAAAAAATACCAGTGCTTCCTCAACATTTGTGAGAGTCCCATTCACATTTTTGAATTAAATTATGATTCAACGTAATGCAAGACACAGATTTCAAATGCTGATTTTGATGAATTTGAACAGTTGTACACATCCAAGAGTTCTGTTTCATTATCCTCCTACTGCTTATCAGCTAATTCTGTCACTGTATCCATGGACTGCAATTTCAGTGCTTGTGACGTTCTTTGACCCCACGAGAGGCTTCATGGAGTATTTAGTCTTTTGTATCAGGTTCTTCTGTACAGCATGATGCTGAGATTCACCCATATTGTTGCACATATGAGTGGTCTGTTCTCTTATTACTCACTAGCATTCAATTGTCAGAATATACTACAAGTCCACTCTTTAAAGAAAGGCCCTTTTCGTTTTCATTTTTGTTTTGACTGTTATAAGCTAGGCTGGTAAGAACATTCTTAAGTCACTTTTGGATTCCTTTTCATGTACTGCACTAACAGCTAAGTGTGAAATTGCTATTTGATAGAATTTGATATATTTCATCTTATAAGAAGCTGCCAAACCTGTATCCAAAGTTGTAGTATTTAATGTTTCCACCAGAATGCAAAAAAGTTTCAGTTATTCCACCTGCTTACCAACATTTGTCATTTTTAGTCATTCACATTTAACCATTCTAGTGTATATAAAATTGAATCTCACTTTGGTTTTTCTTTGCATTTGCTTAATAACTAGTGCTGTGTTTCACATGCTTATTATCCATATATAACATATATATGTATATATATATATCTTCCATGATAAAGTATCTATTCAGACATTTGCATTTTGCTATTTTATTCTTTTTTGTATTGATTTGCAACATATATAATGTGATAGATAGATGATAGATAGATAGATAGATAGATAGATAGATGAGACTATAGAGACACTATATATGGTGGATAACTCTTTTGCCAGATATAGGGATTACAAATATTTATTTCAAGTCTCTAGATTGCATTTTTATTTTTAATTCTATATTTTGTTGATTCCAAAATATCTACTGTAAAAATATTTGTTAGTATTTCCTGTGTATTGAGATCATAAATATATTTCCAAAAGTTTTTATGTTTCTGGATTTTACCATTAGGTGAGTGATTCCTAAATTAATTTTTGTGAAAATCAAAAAGTAGTAGTCAATTCTCATCTTCAAAAAGTTAGCTTTTTCAATATCCATTATTAAAATGTTTTCCTTCCTTTTCTATTTATCTATATTTATACCAATATAGTAGTATGTTATTTACTCTCACTTCATATACAATGTTGAACTTTTCTTTCAAGATTGCGTCCATTAAGAAAGATTGTTGGCATTTCATTATCAGTTTTAGAAGCAGCTTGTCAATTTCTTTCAATACCTGCTGCAATTTTGTTTGGGACTGTAGGTCACTCTGTTGGTTTTGATGAGAATAAACATTGATGTTATTTAATTCATACTGACATATGAAATTATGCAGGACCTCAAAATATGATATAAGGGAACTATTATAATTCCCAACCTGCTAGATGTCCAATATGCTGAGTTTGTGTTCCCCAAAATCAAAGAATGAACTCTAAGTAGCAATGGAAACTAAGAGTAGGAAAATTTACTGAGGGGGGAAAGATAGATACAGCTTTGAGGCAGAAGGGATCCAGAGTGGGTTGCTGAGGACCCCACTTCACAGGGGAAGTTTTATAGAATGCAACCACATGGATACAATGTGTGTTACAGGTACGATCAATCAATACAATTTAGTTGCTTAGGTAATACTGATCCAATGGATAACCAGGTCACGTAGTAAGTGTACAAAGAACTTTTCAAGATAAGGGGTGATTCTGAGGGTTTTGGCCACCACTGAGGTGACTGATGTCTATCTAGACTTCATTAGACCCGGTGTTACCACTTATCTCAGGCCTGGTCATTACATCTTTATCTTGAGACCTGGCTTCTAACAGATGTGCCTTTGGCCCTGACTCCCTCAAAGGCCCAGCACTGTCTGACTGTCAATAATATTTCTCCTAACTCAGTTGTCTACAATAACATCGTGGTGCATTTATCTATTTATTTAGATCACCTTTGCTTTCTCTCATTATTTTGCAGTTTTCAGTGTAGAGGTTTTTCTCTATTACTAGACATTTGACATTTTGACATAAAGTACAGTCGTATTAAACTGTTCTTTTCCCATTGTTTGTTAGTAAGACTGACCAAATTTTTGTACTTCATGTGTTTGTTGTGGCCTTTCTAAAGTCACTAACTGTAGCATATGTTTTAGAAGTGGGATATATATATATATATATATATATAGCCATATGGAAATAATAACAATTTTAATTTTTTTCTACTTTTTATGCTTTATGCTTCATCCAGTTTTATATAAGAAGCTTGGAATTCTGATACAATGTTGAACTAAAAAAAGCAAAAGCAGATATCCTTGCCTTATTTGTAATATTAGGGACAAAATCTTCATTAAATGGAAGTTTTTTTTTTTTTTTTTAAATCAGTGATCTTCAGTCAGGTTGAAGATAATTCTATTTCTAGCTTGAGTTTCTATTTCCAGTTAAGAGTTTTTGTCATTCTAATTATTATATGGATGGGGTGTTTTTCTTCCTTCTACATCTGTTAACACTGTAATTTACATTGATCTACTTTCTCACCTTAAATTAACCTTGCATTCCTGGGACAAACGCCACATGTTTATGTTGTATTATATCTTTATATATTGTTAGATGCTATTTGCTAGAATTGGCTTAAATACTTTTTATTTGTGATAATGAGTGATACTGGTCTAATTCTATTTTCTTCTGTTTTCTTGTCAAACTTTGGTATCAGAGTTATGCTGGTCTCAAATCAGGTTGCGTTGGGTTCCTTCTTTTAATTTGAATGAATTGTCTTAAGACTCTTTTTGTTTCTTTCATAAATATTTGATCGGGCTCACCAGTAAAGGCATTTGGACCTAAAGTTTTTGAAATGACATTTTATTATGATTTCAATGTTGGATAGATATGAATATTCAGATTTTCAGCATGTTTTTGACAGTTTGAGAAATTTAATTTCTCTCTCTCTCTCTTTTTTTTTTTTTTTTTTTTGTACTAGGGATCGAACTCATGACCTCACACTTACCAGCCAGGTGCTTAAGCCACTGAGCTAAATTCCTGGTCCTGAAAAAATTTTTTCTAAAAGATTTATTTAAATTTCTGAGTTTATTACAATGATTTTGCTTATTTTAACTCTTATTTTATTTTCATATTTTTAAGATCACTTCTCATTCCTTTCTTTTATTTCTGAAATAGGGAATTTGTATTTTCTGTGTCATGATTCATCCTGCCAGGAATGTGTCAATTTTATTAATCCTTTCAAAAAGTCAATTTCTGCATTTATTTGATTTCCTTATTACTTTTTTGATATTTAGCTCATTAAATTTCTTTCCATTTTAATTAATTCCTTTTAAAACTTCCTTTCATTTTAAATTTGATATTCTTAGATGTCTTTTAAATTAATTTCAGTTTTTTTTTAATTTTCCAAATCACAATAATCATAGAGAATACTGCTGAGAACATAAAATGAATTCCATCTCTATACTTGATGACTACAGTGTTTCCTAGAAGGTAATTAATTCACGTTATTTAATATTTATGTTTAAATACTGTTTTTCCTGAATTCTAACTTTTTTTCTACATGCTTACTTCTTTGTCTTTTATGTTCTGATTATTGAACACATATTCTATTAGTTTTCTCTTCTTCTGTAAAAATTACCATGAACTTACCATCTTGAAACAGCACAGATTCATGATTTCTCAGTGTCTGTGGGCCAGGAGTCCAGGTATGGGTCACCTGTGTCCTTTGGTCTCCTACTGTGTTGAACTCCAGGTGTCTTCTAGGAGCACTGATCTAGTCTCAAGATTGGGGTCCTCTTTCAAGATCACTGTAGTTTTCAAAAGGCAGCATTTAGCTACCTGAAACTGCAGGATCAGTGTCTTTGCTGACTGATGACTGGGGTTTGCTCTCAGTAACTAGAGCCATCCTCAGATCCCAGCCACCTGGTACTTCCACAACTCAGCTGTTTCCTCCTGCAGAAACAGCAAAAGGACCTCTCATTAGTCTCCTATGACAGACTCTTGTACTATGACACAGCATAGTCATGGAAGTGATTATTAAATCGTACAAAAAAAATTGAAAAGGGATTAGGATTTGCTTAGGGGACCTACCAGGGAGTTGTGAGGCCACTGATGGATCAGGTTTCAGGCATGTCCATGTGTGAGAGGCAAAGGTGTCCATCCACCAGCCCTGAGATGTAAACTGTCCTTTACAGTCAGTCTCCTGGTAGTTTGTCTCTACTGACCATGCCTGCAATAGAGCCTCCAAAAACACTTAGGGACCAAGTCTATGACAACTCCCATGCTAACCAAACAAATTAATTTTACTAGAGCCAATAGTGATTGCTGAATGGTAAGTGAGCTAACTACCAATCCCACTGTGGTTTTGGATTTTAAATACAATCACCCTATTTCCTTGAGCCTTGGGTGCACAATTCAAAAATGACTGAATTAGGGTCTCCTGCATTATAATATTAATTAGCCTCCAAATACCTGGATTTTCTTTTTTCTTGACAAGACTGATAGTATTGGCCAACAATATCCACTATGTCAGGTGACTAAACTAATCAAGGGCACGACTGCCTCATGGTATTCACAGGTCTTACCTATGCCCAAGGAGAGGATATCATACACAGTCCATGTACCAAGACATAAAATCTTGGGAAGCATCTTAGAATTTTTCCTGCACAATGAGCAAATCAAATCTGAGTCAACAGAACTACACTTTGGTCTATTAAAATTCTCCAAATCTGGGACTCCAATTGTAATAAATGTATAATTACCTGGTAGTTCTTGGCATTGATAAGCTTGGTCACAGTGGAAGAACAGTAGCTTTTTGACTGTGTGAAGCTCTTAACTTAGGATCAGGATTTTAATAGCTCAAAAATGATCTCGGAATAGAAGTGTGTGTCACTATATGCAGGCACTACTTTAAGGAGAAAAGGTCTTACAAAAAAAAATCTCTGACAGAAGCATAAAACAAAGAAACTTTGGAGAGTACAGAGGTTGAAATGGCATTTCTCAAACGAAATGTGTTTCAGTGTAACGTGAGCTCATTTTGTGAATCTCGCAAATCTTAGGGAAGGGTAGAAAATCTATGAAAAAATTGCCATTTTCATATCTGTTATGGAAACCAGTGAAGTGGATGGATTCTGTGTCTTGTTAGAATGGGTGCAACCAGAATTGACTGAGCAAATGAGGATGCCAATATCATTGTGAAAATTGTATTTTAATAAACATACAACAGAGATGGACAGAGGGGATAAGATAGGGAAGGGAAGAGGAGGGGAAATAGATCTATTAAAAAATTAAGATGTGTTATGTACATGTACCAACTTCCCACAATGAATGTAACCATTATGTATTGCAAACATGTACTAGTAGAAAAATAAGCATACAACCCAAGCACTGGGATGGAGTTCAGTGGCACAGTGGTTACCTCCTTTCAGTGAGACTCTGGTTCAGTTTCCAAGACCAAACAACCAACCATCCCTCTGTGGCTCAAGGACTCAGGTAAAGATCCAAAGGTTTGGCTGCTGGCAATTTGCAGAAGAGGTGAGGAGCAGTGGGCAGATTTGACATCTTTAATCTTGGGTGCCACACACATTTGCAGGACAGTCCAGATTTACAGGGTGTGGCACAGCAGTAGTCATTTGCCAGTTGTGACCTTGGTTACATCAGTTATTTTCATCAGCCGGCAGTGACCTTGGTATATAAACTGGCTACACTGTGCAGGGGGGAAGTGTACCTGCACTGGAGTCCTCTTGTCTCAGGTCTCACTGACTCTGTATTCTCCCTTCACAGTTTGAACCTAAGTGCAGCCATCTTGGGCTTTGCTTTTCCCTATAACATCCTTACTCAATTTTGTGTTGAAAAAGTGTGGGTACCAACATTTGTAACTCTTTTCCATTCTTTGTATTAACCCCCTTCCCAGCTGCACATTCATTAGCTTAATTATTCTTACCGTACATTTTGGGAAATGTTTGGCTTTCCCTTGAACTTATAAGAAGCTTAATTGTAGCAACAATTTGCTTCCGAAAGTAGTTTAAAAATATTGATTCCATTTATTGCAAAACTACTTTTGAAAATGTAACTTAGGGAAACAAAAAAATACTCATCCATATTTTCATCCTTTCAAAATTAACTACTGTGGAAAACTTCCTGTATTTGTAGGCTTTATTGGCTTCCCCTCCTCCTCTTTTTCCTCCTGTTTCCCTTTCTTCTCCCCCTTCCTTTCTCTCTGATTCTATCGACTTTTTTTGAAAAATTGCATCTATAAATGTAATGAATAAAAGCAACTATTTCAAGTTATTATCAGATCAGACTAAAATAGACTATTAAATGACTATAAATTCCATTCACCACAATGATCATGAGGTAACTATCATTTCATGTTTTGCATATAGAAAGAAGATAAATAGAAAGATAGATAAATAGATGTATAAATAGAGGTCATATAATTACCACTATTGCAATTTAGTAATACTAATTTTTAAATTTCATTAAAAACAATTTTAACTGAATACATCAATGAATTCCAAATAAATATTTCACTATAAGAGATATTTCATAACTATCCCTTTAGGTTTGAAATAGAAGTTAGTAAATGAGTAAGATTGTTGTATTCCTATTTTTAAACTTGTATTTCTCTACTATGAATATGGGTATTCTTTTAAGTGATTTCCTTCCTTATTTTTACCCCCAACTTTTTTCCTTCCCCTTTTCCCTTCCTTCTTTCCTTATTTTCCTCTTGTCCTAGTGGTAAGTTTGTATTATTATCATGCTATTTCATTCCACCTGGTTTATGCTTAGACCAATGGTGGTGAACCTATGACACACATATTGTTTTTCTTTTAAGACAAAAGATGTTAATGTACGAGTTTGTTTTTTTTTTAACTAAAACCTTAGTATTCAAGTTTAATTGCAGTGTTTGCACTTTTGCGATAAATAAGTTGGTTTTGGGTTGAAGTTTGGGAGCTCACCTGTAAAAGGTTTGACATCATCATCTTAGGCTATTCTGGTCATAAATTCATTTACTCTTAAATAGAGTAAATCAGTGCTGACTCTCCTCCTGTATTATCTGTGATAATTCACATAGGAAAATTCCATAAACCTAATCTCCAGATCATCCCAGGGAAAAAGTGATTAAGAGGAAGTACAATGAGGTCAGTTTGCCTCTAAAAGAACATACGTATGTTAAAAACAATGTGCATGCTAAACCAAGTTCTTTGTATTCACAGTCAGTTACAGATTGAACACCTTGTTCTAGATTTAGCCAAGAGTAACAGATGACTGTACTAATCAGGATGTGGTTTTTTGCTTTAAATTCTGCCTGCCATAAGGGATCTGGGCTATTCTGCCATCTCCCTATGTGGAACAGGCAGTCCGGCCACCAGGTTCAGTTAATAAAGTCTCTACTAAATTCACAATCGACTTCTTGGTTTCCTATGCTGGTTTTGAACCCATAACAATATATAACACTAGTTTGTTTTTTCATCCAAGCCAGAGGTGGGAGTTAAGAGGTTATGTCTTAATCATGTTTCTGCAGACAATGAGGGATGACAAGATGAGAGATGTGAGATGAGGATAAGAAAGAATTCAGGTAAGGCAGTTGCCTTCAACTTTTAAAATCTTGCTGAAGGGCTGGGAGTTTGGCTCAGTGCCTTAAGCACCTGTCCTGGCAGGCACGAGGTTGTGAGTTCAATTCCTGGTGCCGCAAAAAAAAAAAAAAAAAAAAAAAATTTGCTGAAAATTCAGAACCAGATTTCAGTCTACCTATGTAGAGGAGAAATCTTTTTTTTTTTTTTTTTCATGGAAGTGCTGTCCTTGGGCTTGGAACTTTCTTCAATCTAGCATGTAAGAAAAGAGTCTTGATTGAGTTGTTTCCTTTGATTTTTTCCTTGGGCTCACCTTCAGATTCCATTACAACTCAGGACAAAAAAGAAAAAGAAAATGAGAAAAAGAAAATCTACTCTGTTTGCTTTCTTTTGGATTTTAGGAAGCACTTCAAGCAAGGGATTGTAGAATTTTTGTTAACTCTTTAGAAGAGCTTCTAGAAGTTGAGATGAGTGTCAGGAATCTAGTAGTTTATCTCCTGCCATAACTATTATCTGCTAAAATTTTTTGTGTTTGTTTTTGTTTTTGTATTTCATTTTTACAAGTTTTCAAATTTATTGTGGTAAGTTATTCTTTATTTCTTGTTTAATTTGTGCCACTATCTTTTTGAAGGACAGTAGCTCATTTTTTGCATTAGAGAATGACAATTTTGTGTTTGAAAGTTTCCTCCTTAACAGAGAAGCCAGAACTTCCTTCCCAGTTTTAAAGAAATACACATTGATTTGTTATTTTCTTAAAATTGAAAAGTATAGTACAGCTTTCTTCACCTTCTTAATCTGGTTGCTGATGATCATTTTAAGAAAAGTTAAAGAAACTTTACCAGTTCTGATGGGAACTGGAATGAAATAAAAATTATAAAAACAAGAATGGGAGGTATTATCAGGGCTTCATTTTCAAGCTAGATGTCCACACAATGCTGGAAAATGTGTTGACGGCACTTGTTGGAGTTGTCCCACCTGGGCTAGAAAAGTGCTAAGTGTGTTCCAAACACCTGTCAGTCTTTAATTGAGGACTATTCCTGCAGGTTACAAATGCAATCCATATGCATTTTTAGCCTGTTGTACAAAGTTCAAAGCAGATTTTATCTTGCCAGAGACAAAACTCAGGCTAAGCATGGTAGGTGTTCGAAGTTGCAAGATGAGCCCAACCATGAGTGCTAATTTAATAATAAGAAGTGAGTAGGGTTCTGATAGCATCTAGTGTTTTTCTATCCATTTTCTGTCATGTTCAATGAATTGTTTTTAAATTGTATGTTAGAACATGACAGTATACAATTGCTCAGAAAAACATAAAATTCATTTTAATATTGATATAATTCATGGTTAGACTCAAGTACATTCTAAAAAGTTAGTGACATAACTAATAAAGGTTTACCAATATTCTTCTAACATTTGACTTAATATATATTTTATGTCCCTCAAGTGACACTTAAAAATACAAAGGTTAGTAACAAGTCACTTGTGGTAGATTAACTGATGGGCAACTTGTAACACCTAGCTGAACTGAATCAGCATGGTTACGACGTGGAGGGTCCACCTGAGAATTGTTGCCAACAGCATTAAAAGGAGAACTGGAGGAGAGGATGGTGTGCTCTTGGTTCTCCAGGAGAAGCTTGTCATGTTGGCTTTCTTGGTATGAACTCAGCTGTTCTCATCATCAAAGGAGCTCGGGTTCTTGCTGTCACTGAGGATGGCTGAAGTTCTCTTTGGGCGAGCTCTGGTCCTTACATTAAGAATTGCTTCGCGGTTCTAGTACAGAACACTCAGCCTGGTGGCACAGATCCTTCAACCCACTGGTGCAGACTTTCTAGCTTTCACCACTGACCTTTGGGCCTTTCAAGTGCAGATCCTTATATAGACTTGCATGAGACATTATCATGTGCTCTAGCCCTTCATGCAGGACCTTGCTGTGGGATTCAGGCCCTCAGCTGGATTCTTTGCGTCTCCAGTGTGTGGACAGATCTCCTATGCTCTTTTGCATTTAACTCTTTGGATGAATATTATAAATAATCCTATTAATAATGCATCCTGTACTAAATATTTTCCATTGTAAACTCTGCCTAAAATAATACTCAAGAGTTAAATGTTAGAATGATATTATAGGACACAATCTATGGAACTCACAAAGAATGATTTAGAAGAAAGCCAGCTACACCTTAAGGGATAAAAATTCACCTAACTGAGTCTACCTGTAATACCAGAACTGTGGGACGCTAAGGCAGGAGTGCTGCTCATTGTAGCACAACTTAGGGAATGTAGAGATTTAGTGAGACCCTGTCTCAGAAAGAAATAGTCCAGGAATGCAGCTCAGTGCTAAGGTCTGGGTTCAATCTCCATTATCAGAAAGAAACATAAAGTAAGAAAAGGAAAGAAAGAAAGCAAGAAACTCTTAAGTCTGGTGATATTTCCTTCTTTCTTTTTTCTTTCTTTCTCCCTTTCCATTTGTAATAGCATTGATACAATTTATTGATCTTCATCTTTTTTTTATTTAAGAGAAAATAGATACAGAAGCTAGAAATAAAAGTCAAAAAAGACAGACAAACAACAACAACAGATCTGATATGATAACAGTGTAGGTTTACACACTGAGGTGGTTGAAGTTTGGCAGTAGTTACAATATTGCATATCATTACCTTCCTAGGGGTTGGGGATATTGACAGATATAGACATGTAAGATTCATCAATTCAGGTATATTAACTTTTCTTTTTCAATAGCTATTGTATTTAGCAATACGGTTTTTTTTAACTGTCTTATTTATGAATATTTATA
>RJWM01021099.1:0-35995 GCA_004363535.1 Dasyprocta punctata | reverse complement strand
AATCAGCTGATTCTGCTTCCCTGGAAGTGGCATGGAAAACAGTGTCTCTCTCCACAGCAAAAGCTACTGAAGTTAGGCCATAAAATCAGAAATAATGACTCCTGCACTCTGGGAGGCTGAGGCAGGAAGATCACAAGTTCGAGTCCAGCTTAGGCAACTTAAGAACTTAGCAATATCCTGTCTCAAAATAAAACATTTTTTTTTTTTTTTTTTGCGGCACCGGGGATTGAACTCACAACCTCGCGCCTGCCAGGGCAGACACTTAAGGCACTGAGCCAAACTCCCGGCCCTGGTTTTTTGAGGCAGGGTCGCACTATGTAGCTCAGGCCGGCCTTGTGCTCGCGTTGTAGCCCAAGCCGGCCTCGAACTCACAACGCTCCGCCTACCTCAGCCTCCCGAGTGCTGGGATTAAAGGCGTGCGCCACCACGCCCGGCTAATAAAACATTTTAAAAGGGGGTCAGGGGTGGCTGGGGATGCAGCTCAGTGCAAAGGCCATGGCTTCAAAATCCAGTACTAACGCGTGATAATGATAATAAAATGTTTAAATCCCAAGAGGAGACAGCAAAGAACATATCAAAATGCTAGCAGGGCAAATGGAAAAAAGAAGTAAGTCAGAGGACACATAATTAAATTCAAGCAAAATCTGTCTGATACTAAATTTTAAGATTCACATTTCAACTTAAAATAGTATCAGGAAACTACAGCACCCACGGCCGGACTCTGCGTTGAATGACACGGGCTGCAAATGGCGCCTGGGAGGACAGAGGCCTGGCCAGTGACGGGGACACCAGCACTCGGGGTGCCTGCATTTTGAAACTTCTGGCTACAAAAGTTAAAAGCCCACAGGACAACAGGCAAATTCTCCTCGAAGGAGCAGCCAGTGCCACACCAGGGCCGGGCCTCCTCCAGGGCTGCCATGGACACGGCGGCCTCCTCCACGGCCGCGAACCACCGGCCCTCCCCAGGTGGGCTGAGCGCCCGTCAGAAACAGCCTGGACCAGGGGCAAAGTGGCCCCGGCAGGCGTGGGACCCAGAAGGGGCTTTCAGCTCCGTGCACAGCCCCAGATCCACAGGGGCGTGGCCGGGACCCCTCCCCGAGTCCCGCCACAGCCGTGGGGCGCTGCTCCGCTCAGACGAAGCGGGAGAGTCTGTGTGTGCTGGGGCTCGAGGGCGGAAGCTCGCCCTCACGTGCAGGGGCCGTGGCTCTGTGGGCGCGAGGGCCGGCGTCTCGGACGCAGGGGGAGGAGTCTGGAGAAGCCCTGCCGCAGCCACTGCTCCATGAGCACCTCGGATGTCACAGCCCAGGACAGGGGACGGCCACGAGGAGGTGACCGTCGGCATGCAGGAGCCGGCGCGGGAGGGACCTGTGTGTGTGTGCAGTCAAGACCAGAGGTCAGAGCGGCCCCAGCCAGGAAGGCAAAGCGAGCCCCGGGGCAGGCCTGCTACCCGGGAGAAGGAAAGGACTGCCCTCCTCTCGACGCTGGCTGAGCACTGGCCATGCTGGGTCCCGGGTGCCAGCAGCTAGCGCTACTGAGAGGGCCGCGCCATCTCCCCTGCGCCATCTCCCCTGAGACCGAGCAAGCTCCCTGTGGAGCCAAGGCCGCAGTCTAAGTGTGCGGGGCCCAAGCTCAGTGCCAAGGAGCTTAGAGCTTGCGAGGGGCCTCCACAGAGGACCCCAAAGACACCAACAAACACCGCTCTGCCAGCACCCTCCGGACCTGCCCTCTCCGCCATCCTGGAGACCCCGAGCTCTGCCCAGGCGGGGCTGTGGCAGGCAGCAGGGACGGCCCAGAGCCCTGCAGGATGCCACGAGCTCCTGCCACAACGCCGCCACCCCACGCGGAGAGAAGGACGGGGAGGGGTGGAAAGTCGGCCGGGAA
Organism: Dasyprocta punctata; assembly: GCA_004363535.1. NCBI lineage: Eukaryota > Metazoa > Chordata > Mammalia > Rodentia > Dasyproctidae > Dasyprocta > Dasyprocta punctata. Next base: position 34,114 of record RJWM01021099.1, on the reverse strand, counting down.
GGAGGAAGTCAGCGCCAGGAAGCCACCGGAGGTGACTGCAGGGAAAACAGAGCCCCAAAGCAGGCAGGCCGGGGAGGAAACCGGGCCCGGGCCCCACGGGAAGCTTGGGATGTGATGCCGGTGGTGTCCCATCCAGTTCCTGGCTCCTCTGAAAAGGTTTATGGGCCGCAAGCAGTCCCCGCCGTCTGCACCTGAGGAGCACGCGCTTTAAAAGACACGTCCTTTAGACCTAAGAAAAAGAATCAGCGTCTCCCTCCGGAACACAGCGAGGAAGAATGGGAACTACTCCTGAAATGTCTGCCCAAATTCTCACATTTTCTATACAAAGTCAGAGTGATAAGATGCGAAGGCCAGAAATCACAGTACTGACAGGACCCCAACACCAAAGCTGAGATAAGCGACCCAAAGCAGCAAGCCATCTAGTGCAACGCAGCTTACTACCCACAGCGACTTCCTCAGATATCAGAAAGTATCTCAGAAGGCTCGAAATACATTTTCAAAACTACGCACTTTCTCAACCTGTTAAAAGATTTCCAAGCCGAAAATAAGGACCACGAATTCAGATCACTCACTGGTCACCAAAGCCCACATCCTGGGTGTGACCCACCACCCGCGGCGACACGACACACAGTCGGGTCTGCGTCACAGGACCGCTTCCACACCTCAGAGGCCCTCAGGGCAAATCCACAGGCTCTGATCCCTGACAGTGACGCTGCCGCAGGCCGCCGCTTCCCAGTGAGCCCCTCCAGACGCTCATCTGTGCGAACACAGGCACACGCAGACTTCTCACCTGGCGTCCCAAGCCTTCTTCCTCACCGAGAAGTGCTACCCTATCAGAGATGCGTGTCGTAACTCTCAGGGAGACAAACGCCAGATGCCAACGCCAGCCTCTGAACAGATCTCTGCCTGAGATAGCGCCGCGGAGCAGGCCTCCAAGTGCAGTCACACCCTAACGGAAATTTCGATTGTGCTCACCGGCGTTTAAGCATTTTGTACAAAGCCACGTCTAGGTATTCACACAAAGATTGTGGTTCTTAGGAACTCCTCTCACCCTGCCCCACGCACACAGCTCCAGGAAGGTTCTCTTTTTGTGATCTCTTTGAACTTGCGCTATTCCTCTTCCTCACCATCAGTGAAATTAAACAAAAGCAAAAACACCCAGTGTGACCCCAGCGTGCTGCTCTGTGGCGTTTGTCTGCAGCGCTGGGGACAGAAGCCGGGGCCTCGCACAGGCTGCCCCCCAACCCTCACCGTGCTTTAACTCACTTTAATCTACAAAGCAACTCATTCTCCAGTGAAGGCGACTGGGGCACGGAGAGGATGCCATCGACCCAATCACACTGGGAATGGCAAGGCTGGGATCCAAACCCAGGAGCTCAGGTCCCAGATACCTGGATCCAGAACAGGGAGAAACCCTAAAAGTGGGCATTAAAATCCCAAGGGTGCCGGTCGGGGCTCAGCTGTGGGCGCCCACCCAGCACAGGAGACCCTGCATTTCAACCCCGGCACCGCAAATAACCCCAGACGCACTGGTGCCTCACGCGGGGGAGGAAGAGAGGCCGACGCAGCTCTGAGAACCCCAAGTCCTCGCCAGGTCTCCGGCCACTCTCATGCCGATCTTGCTGACGGTCCCCCGGCACGTGCTCCACCCCCACGGTCCCCTCCCAGCCTGTGTGGGCCGGGCTTGGCCAGGTGGCCCTGGACACAGCCAGGCGTCCCCCCAGGGCCCACAGCTCCTCGGGCGCCAAGGGGGTGGGCTTGCCCCACAGACATTTCTTAGATACCGGCAGCCAGGCCGCGCCCCGGCGCCTCTGAGTCACTCCCCGCGCCCCCTGCACGCCACTGTGCCTAGCTTCCTGGACACTAAGACCCGGGGCTTCAGCACGCAGGCAGAGTCACGATCACTCAGGCGAGGCCAGCAGGAGGTAAAATAAGAAGGCTCTCAGCCGCTCCCCACTCTAAACAGCACTCGGCAGCCAGGGCGGCTGGCGGCCTCCTCATCTGGAACAGCTTGGGCCTCCGGTCCCGGGTGCTGGTGCTGAGCGCCTGCAACACTGGGCTCCCCCTGGGCCACGGGAGCGCTGCTGTTCACAAGGAGACAGGGACAAGTCCCAAAGGCCGCAGCAGGCCCCAGCCTGCGACCAGATGGCAGGCACTCGGCCCCACCCCACCACTGGACGCCAGGAATACAGACAGGAGGAAGACTGGAACAGAGGCACTGTGGAGGGAGCCCTAGGAAGGCCCAGGCGCCCCCAGACCCTCCTGCCTGACCTGAGCGGTGTCCTCGGCATCAAGCCACAACAGGGAACGACACCACTGTCACAGCAAACTACTTGCAGAAAGAGGAAACCGTGGGAAGCCCCAGTTTACAGCTGGTCAGTCAGAAACACACGGGGTGCCCAGGACCTGGGGGGCAGTCTCGTAAGACTGGGTCCGCACCCTCATGAGGACCGCACAGGATGGACAGGTGGGCCAGGGCACTTACCTGGAGCGAGTGATCACACACTGGCCTGTGGAGGCCACCGAGCCTGGAGGACGTCCTATGACAGGGGACTGCACACAGGACCCTGGAGGCTGGGGAGAAAGGGCGGAGACAAGGAGAGGCATCAATAATCTTCACCGAGAAGTGTGAGCAGGTGCGACACTTGGGCCGACTCTAACGAAGACAGGACCGAAGCTGAACCGCTCCTCTTTCCCGCTCTGAACGTGGTGAGCAGGAAATCGAGAGTTACACACCCGCTTCACCTTCAAGCTTGCGTTCTACGACTGCTGGATAATGCTCGGGATATTCTCCCTGCAGAAAATGTAGGCACCAAAACCATTTCTTCATCTCAAAACTTCACACGCAGAGAGCAGGGAAATCTAGGGATACGGGTCATAAAGAAGGGAAGGAATTCGAATTTATTAAGTGCTTGTTCCAGACCAGCAATCACCCAGTATCTCGCACAATGTCACCCTAATGACCCCTCAGGTAAAGGCGTCCTCTGCCTCTGGTCCCAAAAGGGCACAGAGACAGCAGAGATCTCGTGCTGACAGGGACTCAGCAGGGACGCAGCGTGACCGCCACAGCCGACTCCACTCTCCCCTGCGCGCCAAGCCAACGCATCCTCCCCAAAGCACTGAGAAACGCAGTGTCCGGGGCCTCCAGGGCACAGGGCCACCGCCACTGGGCTCCGCCACTGTGCAGGGGGCAGCAGCAGCCGACATGGGGGAGCACGAGCCCGATGTGTTCTCATAAAGCGGTTCCCGGGAACAGGCCAGGAGCCAGATCTGAGCCGCGGGCCTTGGCCTCCACCGCACTCTCCGTCACAGAGGGAAACAAACTTCCTCGGTCACCACTCTGTCGCCACTGCGCGAAGGCGCTCTGCACAAAGGCCTAACTTGGGAGGAAGAGGAATGCACGCGTTTGTAAGTGAACTCGTGCTGGGCTCCTGAGCTTTCCCCAGACGTCAGATCAAGCAGGCCACGCAGGTATCGTCCCCAGAGGGGACACTGCAGCTGGCTCAACAGTGTGACAACCAGAAAGCAGAAAGGGGTGGAGCAGACCTCAGCCAACGCCACAGCACAGCAGGCGTCCCCAGGAGAGGGTGCACTCCAGTCCCCGAGGGCCTGTCAGAGCCCCACCTTCCCCTCCTCCCACTCCCCGGTGCACGCCTGGGGAAACCTGCGGCTGTCCGTGACCACTCCTAGAAACCTTAACACACGATTCACAAATCCAGCATCCCTCAGTAAGGGAAAACGGTGTGAAGCCAGCAAAGCCCCCAGGCCCCGGAGCAGAGCGAAGGACTGAGGTTAGACCTCGGTGGGACAGGTGGGGCACCTGGGGGTCCTGCCAGCTGAGCTCTGTGGTGGCTGAAATGGGGTATGGAGCAGGGAAAAGAATACTGGAGTCAGGCAGAGAGGGGAAGAAACGGGTCACGCTCTTCTCACCCTGTCCAGGGGCGCCAGGCCCCCCCTGCTCAGATGCTCCCAAGGTAGGAGGGGCACCCACGCCCTGGTGCACCCTGCTCCAATGAGCGACTCTTCTATCCAATGCCACCAAAAACCACCACGACCCCAACCTGGCCGGTGCAGAAGCTCAGGAAAAAGGTAAGACTTTTCTCCTTAAAAACACCACCAACCACTGATCAAAATGGAAACCACAACCATCCTGGAAGGCAGAGCCATGGACTAAGGAAACAACATCCAAAGAGGCCTCCTCGCCGTCTGCGTCAGGACCTCTGCAAAACGAAAACACCTCGCAGAGCCGGCGCCTGGCGAGCAGAGTGAAACGAGGTCTCTCCCTGCACCTGCAGTTTGGGGACAGCACAGCAGAGCCCCACCACCACCACCACCACCACCACGTCCGCCACCCCGATGGTGTCATGGCTGGGGTGACCAGGAGCAGGGTGCCTGCTTGCCGTGACCCTCTCTGTACTCAGAGATGTCAACCTCCCTGGAAGGAAGGAGAACTAGTCACGTAGCAGACAGACAGCTTCCTCTTCTCCAAGGCACAGGGACCACGGATGCAAAATCGTAACACAAACTTGTACCTCAGACTTAACTTAGAAGTTCAGACTGGCCAGCCCCAACTGCCATGGCCGCCGATCAGGGAACCGCAGCAGGAGCGGGAATGAGAAGAGGTGGCCACCAAGCTGTGGCAGATTCGGCTTCCACCAGGGCACGGTCCTGGGACTGGCCCTGGGGTTGGGGGACAGCTCCAGTCTCTGGGGTCTGCTGGTGCGCTGGCACGCGTGAGGACCGGAGGAGGACACCGCCCTTCTCCAGAGCACCCGGCCCGGGGGTGGGGGCGACAGCCCTGTCTCCCACCCAACCATCACTTATACACTCGCGCATCAAGATGGGACCTGGGCAGGAACTTGGAAAACGCCACGTGATTTACGGGTGCCCCACGGGCGGGCGGGTCTCTGGATGCCCACAGCCCCGGGTACAGAGCTGGGGCGGAAGTGCTCCTCTGGGGACCCCGACCCAGCTTCGCCTCTGTCTCCAACTCCCCTCCTCCGGCCCTCACCGCACGGGCAGACAAAAGCCCCGGCAACACGCCTGCCTGAGTTCCTTCACCCCGGGCTGCTCTAAAGGCAAAAAATCTCCAGCAAGAACCCATCTCAGTAACGGAGAAACCGCACCATTCCAGCTGTGAGGGAGGAGAAGGCGGAGCGACGGACACTTTCAGAGAGCGTCCGCGACAGCCTGGTCTCACAGGAGACACAGCGAGGCCTGGAGGGGTCTGCAGCACCAGCCACAGCCGCGCCGGGAAAAGGAGGCTCCGCAGTTCTGCTGCTCTCATGAATCAAGATCTGAAGTCCACGTTTACTTCAGCTATTAATCAAGTTCGGAATGACAGTTTCAATCCAGCTCCCATGTTAATGAACAGTCCACAGAGGTCCCTGCCAAAAGGCGATGGCTCATGGTAGGGGGAGGGGCTGAAATAGTCATCAAATCGTGGACGGGGTCTGGGCGCCCCACTCCACACACAGCCCGGCCTGGAGGTGCTGCTAAGGCGTCCAGGAGTGGCCCCGAAGGGACCCCCACGGCCAGCACCATCCTGGGGCTTTGCGCATCTGCAAAACAGTCCGGCCGGAGCCCTGGTCGCCCTGCCCACGCTGGAAGAATCCAGTGACACAAAGCACACACGGGTAACAAAGAGATACACACAGCGGTCTGTAGCCCAAACCCAGAACTCTCCAGTCTGTCCAAAGAATTACCGTTACTTTTTCAGGAGTCTTTCTCAGTGCACATGAGGTAGGGTGACTGAAGAAAATAAAAGATGCTTTGTGCTTTAATGCTGTCCACGCAGGGAAGTTCAAAAACTTACAGAGTGCTGACTTTGTTTATCCTAGTAACAGAACCGGAAGAGAGGCGATAAGAAACACAGAGGCAGAAGGAAGGGCAACAGAACAGGAAATAATTTACACAAAGCAGACGACACTAGAGGCGAGGAAGCTCCCCACTGGCGGGTCTCTGCGTTTCTAGGCTTTTCTTGCCTGATCAAGTAACGGTCTATTTATAAAGCAGGAAAAAAAGTTCAGACAGCAACATCATACTCTAGTCAGCTAATAGGTACTTCTGTAGATGCTGGGAGTCAGCGACTATCAGCCAAATTAGAATTTTCCCTCTCCCTTTCCTTCAGAAGGTCTAATTTGTGGTATTTTTGTTCTGTCTCCCCGAAGAGTTTTAGAACTACACAAAGAAGAAAATAAAGCATTCAAAAGCTAAGACAAGTGACCAGCTCAGAAAGTATTAGGCTGAACTTCAGCAAGAATAAAACCATTCCATCTAGAAACAATCACTAATGTAAATCTTCTGAGAAAAAAGAAAACAGATGTCTTTCATTACGAGACTTACAAACCCATTACTTTAAAAGTAACCGATGAAGGCCCCCGCCCCGGTTACCCCGCATCCACGGCACCATGAGAAGGACGGGCTTGAGTCTCATTTCTGCCGGCCATCAGGATGCTTCCCACAAACACCAGCTTTTTGTATGCATGTGGTATGAACACGATGAGTGAGAAAATTTTTAAAAAAGCAATAAGTACTATATTTTTTGAAAAAAAAAAACTAAAATAAAATTCCATAAACCAGTACTGAGAGGATGACAATAGTGAACACACTTCTGTACCACAATCTTAGGAGAGCAGCCGGAACACTGCTCGGCACACGAGCCACAGCAAACAGGACCCTTAGAAAAAGGAAACAGATAAGAGCACAAAACTTTTTTTTCAATGAACTGAGGAGTGAGTAGGTACAAATGAAACAAATCAGCATATTTTTCAAAACAACAATTATTTCCAAAACAACAGAATACAGAAGTGCAAATAATTCCCCAAATTCTCCATGTGCCATATTTTAACACCAACATCATTAGAGATAAAGAAAAACCACAGTGCATCAATTACACTAAAGCAGGGTTCTCCCTCACATTTTAACTGCACAGAGACATTGTGTTCAGATGTATGACTTTTCACATTGCTGACTGAAAAGAAAGAAAAGAATTGATCTCCAATTCCCAACTCTGAAAGAACAAAGTATCAGGACTGAAACATTTAAAGGAAGCAGACTAGCACTCATTATCTCAAGGTTGCTTAAATATTAACATTTTCAGCTTGCTAATTCTAGGTTACGGGTCTGTCTTGTCTACTAAATAGGCTATTTAGTAGTATTCCTTGTCTACACACCCACTAAATACCAGGGGCACCTGCCAAGCAGGACAATTTGCAATGTCTCCAGACACGGCCTAACTCCACTTGAGCAGAACCACCCTAGAGGAAGGAACAGCAATTACTTACCTATGTGGATGAGGGAGGTTCAAGTCCCAACTAAGTTCTTAAAAATACTAACCTTGAAAAATGTGTTGGTGGATGTGCAAACACAAACTCCTTCCACTTCTCAGCTCAAATCTAACACCTAATCGGGTCCAAAAATAAACAAGAATTGCACATATTAACGTGCAGTGTGCAGAAAACATGTTTTCTCCTTAGACTCAAACCCCGGCCCGCTGCGGACAGTCACACAAGGACAGTCTCCCGGGGGAGGCAGACCCGGGCTCCCTGACCAGAAGGACTGGGATATGCTAAGGACAATCAAGTTTAAGAAGCAACGGAGTGAACTGAGCCCTAGCCCCACCCAGGAAAGCTTCAGAATAAAGATTATGACTGCAGAGGGTGTCACACCTTCCCCTTCATTTTTCAAAAGATAATGTCACCCTTTCTTCCTGGCCTACGCGAACCTTGCACAACACACCTCACAGAGGAAGGGTGGACAGGGACAGGAACAGGAACCCTCCAAACCCAAGCCTGGCAGCCCTCAAAGAGGACGGGGAAACACAGGGACAGGTCCTGAGAGCAGGCGACTGGACCAGACCCGGACAGGCCAATTTCAAGACCCAGGCTGAGGGCACAGTGACCATGGTGCCGCCACACAAAGGTGGGAAACGGAAGAGAAACATCAAATGCGTGCAAAGAAAGAACGGGAAGAAACGGAAATGAATGGCAAGAACAATCTGGTTGCTTTTGTGTTTTGTTTCATGTACCTGACATTTATTTAGCTGTAGCTGCCTCCATGGATTGACATCGTCTTTACACACCACCCCTCGCTGGTTCAGACTCCACATTTGTGATCATCTCTTTTCCGCCTGCAGGACAGCCCTTAGCCTTTTCTCCAGTGAAGACCTCTTGGAGAATAACTCTGAAACTATGATTATCTGAAAAATCTGGTTTTCTTTACTTTGCCAGATTCTGCTAGATTTGCTTAAAACAAAACAAGTCATTTGACAAAAATTCAGTATTCACCATTACTACATTTCTGAAAACTGTCCCTAAAATAACTCCCTAATCCCTGAATATTTCTTCCTGTACCACAACAGCAACACCAGCAAGCACCTCCAGGAGCTGTGGGCCTTTACGGTGATGTCCCCAAGGCAGCTTCCAGGACTCAGAGCAGTGACAGCAATTCTGATCACCGCACCGGGAACAGGGTCACCAGGTTCACAGTGACCATCCTCACCGGCCACAGACGGGACAGAGATGGCTCTGCTCTTGTGGAGCCAGGCTCCTCCATGACATGACTAAAACGCTCCTGGGCTTACTCACAGCCCTAAAGACTCAGCCAAACTTCATCCGCTGTCAACCGAGGTGGGCTGTGCAGGATGGGAGGCTCTGCTCCCTCCCGGCCCCTGCCCAGCACCTCCCAGGGTCCCCGCTGACCTCAGCGTCAGAGGGAACTATTGCACCTGGGTAAGGAAACAAATCTTTGCTGCTGCTGCTCCTGGAATAGGCTGTGGAGAAGCCGGTCCCATGGAGTGGGATGACTGCACGACTCAGCATGTGGACGGGGAGACCCTGCCTGAGACCTGGGGCACACGGGGGCAGCCCCCAACAGTCACCAGCTCATGGCTGTGGTTCTGTCCCACGGGCTCCCGTAGAAGGTTGCCCAGCCCTGTGCCAGGTCCAGGGGGCCTGCAGAGCAAGACAGGTGGGCTGAGAGGCAAACCCCAGGAAAGCCAGCCAGCATCTCAGCTCCCATGGGGACCCTGTGCTGCCGCTTCCAAGAATCTGGATTGAGACGCGACCCAGGCTATCATGACCTGAGAAGAGGACGGCAAATCCACCCTCAGAGGTCACAGCAGAGGAGGGGTCTCGTAGCTCTGGCTGCAGTGTCCACAATAAACACCGACCCACTCACCTCTACATCGTAACGGAGCCCGGGGTGCAGCTGTCCCACACCAGGGCAGAGGAGAAGATCACCCCACCTGCTCTGTCCCTACACAGCACACGAAAGCCATGACCCACAGCCCACGTGGCGGTGCCCACATGGCAGTGCCCCGTGCAGGCCACGCATGTGCTGGCATGCAGCTCTCATCTGTGACAAAGGATGTCTCAAAGTGTGACATCCTTGTGGGCACCAACGCCATGATGCCACAAGTGGAAAATTCCACTGCTGACTTCGGATGAGAGGCCACTGTCACTACTGATGCCATTGCAAGGAAAATCGTGCATAAAATGACCTGGGGCCGCTGGATAAGCTGCATACGAAACACAGACCAGTCTCCAGGTAGGACTTGGATCCCATCCCCGAGACATCCATTATTTATGTGCAAACATCCAAAACTCTGAAAAGTCCAAAGTCTGCAGCACTTCTGGACATGGGGCGGGGACAGCCCAAGGCACCAGCACGGCCGGCGGTGACTCTCCACAATGCATCCTTCCATGTCCATGGCCGCCCGCAAGGCCTGCCTGACCAGAGGCCCCAGAATGCCCCGGCCCGGCACTGCCCCACAGAAGTTCATGGTTCTGTCCCACAGCTGGTGGACACAGCTAGTGCTGGACCAGCATGGAAGTCAGAGCGTCGGGTCCACACCTGCCACTTGCTGGCTCCTGGGTTCCCGGCCAGGCGGCCCCAGATCTCCCTCTCCTTCCCTGGATGGACTCCAAATGCACCATCGTGGACAGGACGAGGACGCAGTGGACTGTCTGTGTGAGGGGCCTGGGGCGGTAATTACCACGTCTGGGTGCAGGGTGTGTCCCTGAGAGGAGAGAAGCGGGCTTGTGAGGAAAGGTATGATTTTAGCTCCTGTCCTCACCACGGACGCACTAAGCACTTCAGGAGCACTTTAGCTACTCATCCCCGAGAGCGCTGCTTTACAGTGGCCACCGCGCCCCCGGACTCAGAATACGCTTGAGAATATGTGTGCAATGCACACGGTGTCCCCTGCGTTCACGCTTTACCAGGACCCCACGAGTGACTCAGTGTATGAAACGTGACACTGTTTGTAAACTACATGTGTTATACCTTTCCCAGTGAAGCACAGCCACAGTTTCTATTACTTTACACTGTCGTCGCTGCGTCCTCCCAGGGTCTCGACTTTGGAGAGCACAGATTACAAGAAGTTTGAGCCCCAAAAAGGTCCCAGCACCCTTCACACAACAGTAACCAGCCCGGGGCCACCAACCCCTCAAAATGTAGCAGAGGGGAGCGGAGGTGTGCCGAAAGTACACAGACTCAAAAGGGATAAGAGAATGCGAACCTTCACATTTTTGTAGTAATTACATGCAGAAGTAAAACTATTTCGTACACAACAGGGAAGAGGAGACGTCCATTCACAGTGCCACTCACCTCTGTTTACATCTTTCGTGTGGCCACGACATTTAAAACGACGCCAAGGCTGGCATTGGTGGCTGGTGTGGCGTTTCGACAGGAGGGCACTGCTCCCGATGATCATTTAAATGGCTTTTATGGGGAGGCACTGCATTAAAGCTACACATGCGCTCACGCACGCACACTCTCAGACACACACACACACACACACCCCACTCTGCCTGCAGACTCTCCTCCCATGAGACCCAGCAAGGCTCACATCGAGGACCGCTCTCCAGCCAGGCCGTCGTGACGGGAGCCAGCCCTCAGCCAGCCCTACAGGATAAAATGTGCAAACTCAAAATGACCACAGCCTGGAGGCTCTGCTACCACTGCCAGCAAACTGCTGCTCAGTGCGCGGCCATAGGTAGCTCAGGGCTGGCGTGTGGCGTTCAGAGACCTGAGGGCCACAGAGCCAGGCCTGCACCTGCCACACTGGGGCTCGGGACCTGGAGCTGAGGACGAGGGACAGCCACCAAGTACAGGGGTGGCCAGGCTGAGCACCAGGGGATGAGGCCCAGATGGATGGGCCGGAGGGATCAGAAAGGCCCTGTGCAGAGCAGCAAAGGAGCAGAGCAAGGCTGAGAAGCCAGACCTCTCGGAGGCGGAGTCAGCAGGGCTGTTGACAGGTCTGCGAGGGCAAAGGGGGCACTGAGGAGGATGAGCCAATCCCTGGAGGACAACTAGGCCTGCAATGGGACAGGCAGGGGTGGACAGTGCAGTTGGGGACATGAAGAGTTTAGGGTGAAGAATCAGGGAATCGTTGGTTAACCTAGACAGACAAATGGATGGATGGATGGATGGATGGACGGGTGGACAGACAAGCCAGGGGCATGCACACACGCACACACGCTTGGCACTGGCAAGTGCACAGCCAGGTGCGATGCCCGCCTCCCACAGCCACCCTGAGCAGCACCAGGCGGAGCTTAGGGACCCCTGGCCCACGAGAAAGCGAGCTGCAGGATGGGAACCGGGTCATGTGCCGGGCTGCGGGTCACGGCAGGGCCCGGCAGAAGCTCTTTCCTTCCCACAGAGTCCCGAAAGTTCCTTATGTTTCTGATGTTTTACTGAGGTCGTCATAGAGAAAACACAAACTGCAGAGACGCAGGGACGCGGAGGGAAGCACCTGCAGACAGAACGCAGCCAGCCTTCTCCTCTCCTGAACCCTGCCGCTCACGGCTGGAGCAGCCCGGGAAGCCAGTGCCCAGCCGCCTCCCCTACACAGCTTCAGGATGAGCCTCGAATGAGCTGACTGTGCCACCCGAATTCTGGGGACTTCGACAACGCTGCCGCCCGGGCAGGGGGCCTCCCTCGGAAGGCAGAGCCACAGGGCTGGACGAGGGAGCAGGAGCAGGTCCTGCAGTAACCAACTGCACAGAGAACACACCCACACTGCCAGTGGGCACCTTGGTCCCCAGGTCACAATGCACGGCTTCCTTGGTGGCCTGCAGGACCCCGAGGGGACCCATATTCTCAGATGCTCAAGTCACACTGCAAAACGGCACAGAGCGGTTGGCATCGCCTGCACACATACCCCCAGGTACTCTAGATCATTCCTAGGTTGCTCGCACTACCTAACAAGTAGGGTGTGGTGGTGCACACCAGTAACGCCAGCACACAAGAGGCCGAGGCAGGAGGATCACCACAAGCTCGAGGCCAGCCTGGGCTACACGGCGCGTTCAAGGCCAGCCCAAACAACACAGCGAGATCCTGTCTCAGAAAAATAAACAACAACAAAAATGTAACACAATGTAAAGGATGTGTAAATCATTGTATTGCTCAGGGGATAATAATAACCAAAAACAGAACATACATACGCACTTTAGAAAAAACCATGGAAATATTTTTGAGGTGCAGCTGATGAATCCCTGGCCACCGAGCCCACTGAGCCCCAGAGTGTGCCTGAGACAGGACCGGAAGTGTTCCCAGACTCGGCGAGGTCAGAAGGGTACACCTGTGTGCACAGGCGCTCGGTCACGAGGGCAAAGCCGGCAGTGTACCAGGCAGAGCGGCGACCCTCGTCAGACACCGACCGGCACCGCTGCCACCTTGACCTCCAACTGCCAGCCTCCAGAACCATGCAAAAGTAAGCGCTGCCGCTTGAGCTGGTCCAAGGGGCTCCACGGGGACGCCAGAGCCACCTGTCACCAAGCAGGGGCAGGAGTCGCTCTCTTCAGACTGCGACAGGCTCCTCCCCAGCATAGCCTCGAGGCCCTGACGGCACCCTGAGCCTGCTGAACCCACCTTGTCTGCACCCCTCGGTGTGCTGTCCCCGGGCAACCTGCAGCCGAAGACCCTGGACACTGCAGCTGCCACCCACCAGGCCCGGCAGCACCCAGCTGTCCCCTGATACCAATGGCCTAGCAGGGCAGGGCTGGGGGGCGGGGACTGAGTTCTGTATCCTGGGCTCCACCCTCCTCCCCAGCAGCACAGGTTGGAGCCTGTTCCCCACATTATTTTTATTTATTTTTATTTGGTGGGGGGACCGGGGATTGAACTTATGACCTAGCACTTGCCAGGAAAGTGCTTGTGCCACTGAGCTAAATCCCCAGCCCACCCCGTGTTGTTTAGATCGTCAGATACAACGTGGCACGCAAGCGGCCTTTATAAACTGTCAGCCACCGCACCCACATCAGGATGCATTACTCTGCACTCATCCTGGCCTGAAAGTCTTCATCCACAACTGCCCAGCAAAAGCAGCCTGTCTGCCGACACCGGGCTGTTTTTATTCATTCACGCTTGAGACCGAACTCGTTACGCAGTCAGGGCTCGCCGCGAACCAGTGATCCTCTTGCCTTAGTCTCCTGAGCACTCAATAACAGGCATGCACCACCGCACCCAACTTCAACGCAGTCTTAAAAGAGGAAACTGAGTATCTTTATCCAAAAAGCTTGACACCAGAAGTGTTTTGGGTTTGGAATTCTTGAGAGTCTAAAACAGGCACCTGCATAATGAGATGTGTCGCGCCCAGCCTAGGCTGGAAACTCTGGCCCTGCTCTGTTACTCCGCTGCTACCTGAGTTATTCAGTGCTGCCCACGTCCTTCTACTGTTGGCAATGTGTTTAAGAACCAAGGCTCAGGAATTCACTGTCACACGCACCTTCACACGCAGCCTGCAGGTGACGGAGCGCAGTATTTTTAGCACACCTGCACGGTAACTGCAACTACCACGTGAGGGCAGGTGGGGAATTTTCCGCTTGGGGCTGCCTGCTGTTGCTCAGAAAGGTTCAGAATTTGGAGCATTTCAGATGTTCAGATTTGGGCTCCTCAACTTGTATTTAAATTCTGAGCCTGCTTGAAAAAGCATTACCAGTTAAAAATAAATAAATAAACTTTTTAAAACTAAAAAAACACGAAGAGGTCCGGCGATGCTCATTAGCCTACCTCCTAGCAAGACAGACAAGTCCCGCGTGGTCTGTCCAGCGGGGGCGGACAGAGTGGCCCAAGCTCTGCCCAGCCCACCAGCAGGTGATGCCATGACGCAGCTACGTGCCTTTGGTTTGCTGCAGTCAAAATGCAGGTGCACAAAAAAAAAAGATATAAAATTACCTTCAGTCTCCCAGTATAAAGTGTCCATGAAATAGAAATGAATTTGGTAGCTCTGTTTTGTTTCTAAGTTTAGCTTCAAGACTACTAATGATTCATTTGACAGAAGTTATCAAGTAGACAGGAACCAAGATCAAATTTTCCCACTGCTGGGAACCCTGTAGCCAATCTTCCATGGTGTGGCCGGGGCGCTCAGCACAACCGTGTGCTGGTGGGAACCCAGCACCCCAGCACCAGCAGCCTGAGAACTACACGGACCTAGCCAGTGGTGCTAGGGACACAGAATGGGCAATCTATCAGGGAAAATGCAACACAAACAAACCACTGAGGACAGCATCCCAGAGGCCAAGTCAGACACGAAACAAAGTCACCCCTCCGCAGGAGTTGGTAAGAAAGGAAAGGACAAGAACCTGAGACACCCGAGGGGCTGAGCACGGGAGCCCAGAGACTGGCCAGGGCCAGGACAACACTGGGACAGTGCCTTGAAAACCGAAAGAGCCTTTTGATTTCCATGGCTTCAAAGAAGAACTGTGAGGCAGGAATGTGTGTGGGTGCGCGGCACGTGCATTTGTGTCTGTGTGTGCACCGGGTGAGGGGTGTAACTTGCTCGTGTTGCTTTACCTTCGGATACAAATGTACCTTGGGGTATTTCAAAGTGAAATGCAGAAAAACAAAAGGTCTAATCTGTGAAGCTGCACCGCTAAATGACCCAGAGGAAAGACGAGAGCTGCGTGCTACCTGTGCTCGCCCGCTGAGGGCCGCCTGCCCTCCGTGGCTGCCTGGACGCCAGCACTGAGCGCACACGCAATACCCAGTTTTAGCTGCCGCGAAGGGCCTCCACCTCTCATTTTAAGAAACAGAAATGATGTGGAAGCGCCATTTGCAGTGGCTCTGGATGGGAAAACGAATCCCTCAGCCTCTGGGGGGAGTTTCCAGGCCATTTGTGAAAAAAGTGAGCTTACCAGTTCTGCAACACCACACGCCACCCACCCACAGCTCCAGCCGGCAATCAGCTCCTCAGTCACTCGGCCTCGTTTCGAAAGCCAAGAAACGATTCCGGGGGCTTCGCCACCACCAGGGACACAGCAGGCGGGCTGCAGAGCGAACAGCACGCACGTCCCAGAAGGTCGTGCAGCCTGGCCTGCCCTGGCCAGGGCAAAGTAAGCTAGCCCAGTGATCCAGAAAAGGACATTCGGTGTCACCAAGGGGCCTCAGGGCATCTACAAACTTACTCGGTCTGTGCACCCCAAGGAAGTTTTCTGGTAAAACTGGTGCAGATGAGAGCAGAGTTTTCAAACCCTGTGTGCATGAGGTCTGCCGTTTGCCGGAAAAGCTCAGGAATGCCCAACACGAATGGCAAGGGCTGGGAACTCAACAGGGTCAAGGCCAGCGGGCATGAAGAAGGTGGACGGGCCCGGCATCTGATAAAGCGAAACTCGAGGCAGGACAGACACCGTGGCCACGTCCCTGCCACCTCTCCCAGGGCTGTCCATCGGAAGGGGTCCTTTCCGTGCAGCTGGGCACCGACCCGGCACCCAGGCACAACCCGGGCCTCCCCCCATCAGTCCCACTGCGCCACAGCACCGGGGCTTAGCGCAAAGGGCAGGTGGGCCTCGCCGCTCCACTCCCCACCCCTGCAGGGAGTTCTCAATGTGAGCCTCAGGAGCCACCAGGCCAGCGCCCACCGCTTCCCCAGTCAAAGCTACGCCCAGCCCGCTGTGCACAGCCTCGGCCCTGCTCAGGAGCAGCCTCCGGGTCCAGCGCCCTCCTGGGAGGGCCCAACCGCTGTTCTCCCCGCACACCCTGCACACACCTGCAGTCCCTGCATTAACTCAGCCCTTTTACCCAGGGAGTCTTGGTGGGTGAGTTTCGCGAGTGCTGGGGGCAGCCTGGAGACGTTCTGAGGAGTTACAGCAGTCTATGCTAATTTACTTTTCATTTTTAAGACTTGCAAACCACTGTCAATAACCACAGCAAACGCCGCAACACAAAACACACCCAGATCAAGCTTCCTTCCGACAAAATCCCTAGGAGAAGTCTGGATGGCCAAGACCGGGAAGAGACCGCAGGTCCCACCTGTGTGACCCCAGCAGGCCCCGCCCACCGGCCTCAGGGTTCCCTTCTTTCTGGGTCAACACAAGAGCGGGCCCTGCGATGTCCCAGGCCCCTTCGGCCTGGGCTGGGGCCTACTCATCCCATTACAGGCACGAACTTGGCAGGATCAGCCTCAGACCTGTTGGCAAAATACACAAAGCCAAATAAAGGAGAAACTGAAGTGGCGGAGGCCAACTCCGCACGCGGTCCCGCTTTGTCCCCGGGGCTGCTGACAACACTGGTAGAAGTGAGGTGGCCGGTGTCCCCCAGCCGGCAGCCCGGCAGACCTTCCGGACCGATTTTCATTGTCCACAAACGAAGCCGTCTGCAAACAGAGCCCCTCCACACAATGCCGAGCGCGCCGCGCTTGCCTGCCGGGGAGTTACCGGCGCTGTCGGAAAAGTCGCCTCCGACTCCTCCAGGGCCACCGGGCGGTGGAATCGCCCTGCGTGCACCGAAAGGGCAGCGACAAGGGAGAAACTTTGCTTCCGGCAGAGGCGGCTGGAGTCCTGGAAATCGGGCCGGGTGCAGGGCCGGGAGCGGCACAAAAGCGCCTGGGCCGCGGCGGGGACCTCCCTCGGGCGAGGTGACAGCGGCTGCGGCCCGGGCATAAGCAGTTCCCTCCGCACGGCAAGTTCTGCGGCCCGGCCTCGCGCGCGCCCACCCTGTGCGCCCCAGGCCCGCCCCGGCTCGGGGTCCGCGAGAGCCCCGCGCTCCCGCGCCCCGGGTGGGGGCAGGGGGAGAGGGAGGATGGGGGACGGGGCAGGCGATCGGGGTGGGGACCGCGGTGCAGGCTCGGCGTGGGGATCCCGGGGGCCAGGGAGGGGCCGGCGGGGGGCGCAGTGCGCGGCGGGGGCCCCAGGCCGCGCGCCCCGAGTTCGCGCCCCGCTCACCTCTGCCGCACGGAGCCCCGGGGGCGCGGGTCCGGTCGGCGCCGCCTTTGTCCTCGCTGCTGCTCCGCCGGCGACGCTGCGGCCGCCGACCCGGCCCGGGAGCCCGAGCCCCGCGCTCCGCCCCGCGATCCGCGCTCCTCGCTCCGCACAGCGCTCGGGCCCGGCGATCCCCGCGGCCGCGGCCCGCGCCTCCCGGCTCCGCCCCCTTCGCCCCGCCCGTGGGCCCGCCCCTCCCGGCCCCGCCCGCCTGTGGCCCCGCCCCTCCCCGGCTCCGCCCGCCCGTGGCCCCGCCCGCCCGGCCCGACGCGCGCCTCGCCCACCTGGGGGTGCGCCCAGCACGCGTGCGCGGTGGGAAGGTCCGGGCCGGGCCTGAGCGCGCCGGCCCGGTGGACGCGGAGCCAGCTGTGGCCTCGTGCGGGCCCCCGCGTGCTCTTTGTGTCCCCGCGGCCCGCTCGGACCGCGACGCGTGGCCGTGGGCGAGTGTCCCCGCCCGGAAGCTTCCCCACGGCACTAGGCGGCGGGGCCGGCGGCGCTCGGAAAGTGGCCGGCAGAGAAATGTCACTTCCTCCCCGGCCTGCCGCGGGCCTCCGTGGGTGCTTCCTGGCCTCTGTTTACTTTCCCAACTGCACACGTTCAGGCTCCGCCCCGCCCGGCCCGGGCGCTGCTTAGGCCTGGGTGGGGGGGGGACCGAGAGGGCGCGTGGGACCCCCGCGTGCGTGCTGCCTGCAGAAGCCAAACCCGTAAACTAGCCGGGAAGACCAAGCCCCGCACCCCAGAGGAGACAGCTGCGCTTCGCATCACAAGGACAGAAATCCAGATGTTTCTTCTCCACTCCCCGCCCTGCGGTTTCCCGGAGGAAACCCGAACCTTCCTGTGATGCCGATTTCCTGGGGGGGTTGCCTGCGTCCCTGTGGGTGAGATGCCTTCTTAGGCTCCTGGCTTCTCATTATTGAAGCGGGAATAATTCACCCAAGATAACGAGGCAGCCTTGGAGGCCTCTGCCCTGGCATGCCGCCTTCCCGGAGGAAGCGGCCTGACTCTGGGCCCGAGCCACGTGGCCTCGTACAGGTGTGTGACGTTCCTGCTCTCACCAAGTGAGCGGATGCCGATTGCCCGCCTCCTGTATTAAGTGCCCAGCCCCGCCTGGCAGAAGGTGGCCCTGCCTGGCCCGGCCTGCGGAGGGAAAGACGAGAAGGGCCAGGCTGTTCCCCCTCCTCTGCTGGCCTGAGCTTGGGAAGGAAGCACCCTCCATTCATCCACTGTGTACACGCTATCTTCATAACAACTCCTTTACAGTAAGGAAACAGGATCCTAATCTACAGTCCGGAATAAGCTGGTTTGTTCCGATGAGGTATAGCAAGGCAGGCATGGTGGTGCGCGCCTGTGATCTCAGCACTCTGGGTGGCTGAGGCAGGAAGATTGAACGTTTGAGCCTGGCTTGAGCACCGTAGTCACTTAGTGAGACCCTGCCTCAACATTAAAGATTAGAAGGGCTGGGGCTGGCACTGGGTGCAGAGGCCCCGAGTTTGATCCCAGGACCACACACACATACACACATGTACACACACACACACACGTATAATTTCATTGATCCAGGCTTTACATCTGTGCTCTGTAGACTTCCTTTGAGTCACAGTTCTCACACCTCTCTTCCTGCTCTGATTCTCAGGGCAGCCGCCAACGCCGTCCCAAAGCTCAGCAGTCAGTCGGTCCCCGCTGCGCCTGGTTTCTGTGCCTGTGGCGCTTCCACAAGCACTAACACCCTGCCACCCTTCCACCCGCCCGTCTCTGCCTGCTCGTAGGGTGTGCTGTCTGCGCAGCCTCTGACACCATGGTTCCCAAGCCAGACGTGGCCCTTTGCGTTTATTCTGTTGTGCGCTTTTTTTTTCTGTTGTTGTTGTTGTCCTTTGTGTTTCGTTAAGAACGGCTCACCTTTTGTGTGCTCCCGGCCCAGGCTCCCTGGTTCACTCCTAGCACGTCAGCTGTCCCCCGCGAGCCCCAGCCTGTCTGCTCTTCCCACAGGTGATCAGTCTCTCCTAGGTCGCTTTGTCCAGTGAAGCCGACTCCTTGCCCTGCCAGCTCTTCCTCCCATGGCTGGCTGGGCTACCTCAGCTCCCAGCAGAGATCTCATTGCCGTCCTGACCCCTTGCTTCCCACTCACTGAGCTCCCGAGAGCAGAGAGGGCAGGGCTGCAGGTGACCCCAGACCTGCTTCACCACCCCCACGATGTGGCGTCCACGAGATCCTTAACGGTCTCCTTCCAACTCTAGTTCGGTCGCAGTGCCCCTCTGGGTCACCCTGCTTTGTGCCGGCTGCAGCGTAGGTAAGCGTCCCTTCCCTCATCCTTGGGGGCCTCCGGTGACCCCTGCGTGTGCTGAAGGACACCCAAGGTCAGATGTAGGATGAGGTGCCCGTCGGGCCCAGAGTCCTTCAGACACAGGAGCCTGTGACTTGGTGTCTTTGACCCTCTGGTGGGGGACACGCCCAGGACCCCCGCCCCCACGGACACCAGCGCCACAGGTAATCAAGTCCCTTCTGTGAAACCGCACCGCTTTTGCACGGGACCCATGTCACAGTTTAGAGAGCCAGCGCTGCGTGAATGCGTGTGCGCAGCTGCGACGCTGTGCCGCAGACGCGGGGCACCCAGTGTAGCTGTGCCCGTGTGGGGCGTCGTGAGGATTAAACGCGGCGGAGGAAACAGATCGCAGCTGCGCCCCCTGGACACGAGGGCAGCTCTGCGGTGACCCCGGCCTTCGCTCCGGATTCAGCGCAGCTTCTCGAGCGTCCCGCAGCACCGCTGGAGGTCAGTCTGCATGCCAGGGGGGTGGCAGGGAGCGCTGGGCGTGAAGACAGTTTCGGGGAAACTGAGGAAAGACTCAGCTAGAACCGGTACGCAGAGACCTAGACTGAAAAGCCGAGTGTGAAGGGTACCATGGAACCGGAATCGGGAAGAAGGTTCAGCCCTGAGGGCAGAGGAGGCACTAGAATGGCTGCGAGAGCCCCCACGCAGAGCTGCCGCTCCTCGGCGGCCCTGAGTCCAGGCCTGCGCTCATTTCAGGCAGGCCCGGGCCTGACTGCGGGCACTCGGATCAGGGCTCGGGTTCGCTTGCTGTCTGTGGAGCAGAGCCAAGAGGCCATTTATTCTGGTGGAAAGCAGCAGGACTGTATTCCCAGCCGGCCCGAGGAGACGGAAGGGCTCGTTTGCCTGAGAACATCGGCCTCGTCCAGGTGTGTGGGGTCTTTTACAGCAAGGGACGCCGGGGGAGGGGCTGCTGTGGCCCCGGAGACCTGCCAGGGTCTTCCAGGCCAGCCTGGACCCGGACCTTCCCTCCTTGGCCTAGGGCAATGAAACTGGGCTTGGCCTCTGAGCGCCAGCAGCCGGAGATTCTGTCTGTCCCTCCGGGCTGATGAGAGATGGGGCAGCTGTTTACGCCCTGGGCCCCCGGAGGTTTGGAGAAGCCCCTTGCCTCTAAGGGAACCAGTCGGACTTCCAGAGTTCCATGCCGCCATGTGGGGTAGGGACGTCCAAGGCAGGGGGCTCCTGTCCTCCGTCCCCAGCCCCGTGAGAGGCAGCACCAGGGATTGGCCAGAAAGTGGCGGGGGGACAGAGAGAGTGACGGGGACCAGAAGGTGCCGCAAAGGTCCCAGGAGTTCCTGCCGCAGCAGTCGCCCCTGCACCGTCTGCCCATTGGTGACACTGCGGGTCCCTCCAGGGAGTCCTCGTGTGCCCCCTAAGGTGGTCGGAGGGGCTGCATCTGCTCACAGCCAAACTCCCGACCAGGGCTGCAGGAGTCTGAAGGGGTTGGGGATGGGAACCGCAGGCCCATGGCGCAGGGGATGCTGGGAGAGGGTCCTGAGGCTGGACCCCACACCCACCCGGGGCAGCCAGGCGGGGCCCAGGTCGCGGCTCCGCTCGGTGCAGTCAGAGGAGCCGCGGGGCTCACAGCGACGGCGCCCGCAGGGAGGGAAGTGAACGGTTTATCTGAAGTGCCCCTCGGTTTCCTGCGGGTGGGGGTGACAGGCCCAGGCGCCGTGCCTGTCCACCACTGAGCTCCTGTGGAGCCTGAGGTCTGCAGCTGGGCTCTGGTGACACGCGAGGCTGTGTTCTTTCCCCAGCTCCGGCATCCTGGCTGCCAAGAGCGGAGCATCGTCTCTGCCACTGTGCCTCGCGGCCCTGCTGCTCCTGCCTGAGAACCAGGGGCCCTGGGCCGAGCCTGGAGCTGCAGTAACCTCCCCGCCTGAGTCGCGGTGCCGGGGTGGGACACCACAGCAGGACCAAGGGAGGGGCGAACCCCCACAGAGCCGGGTCGGGGGGAGACCGGAAAGTGGCTTAGGAGAAGCAGGAAGGGCCCCAACGGCAGCTGCGTGGATGTGGGGGACCGCAGAGGATGGGGCGGGTGGGTCACCCTGAGCGTCCCTGCGGAGGTCGCCGTGCCAGTGCCCAAGCAGGAGGCCGGGGACTGGCTCGTGAATGCGGAGTAGTGTCTACTACCTGTAACAAATGCGCATCACCAGCTTCCCGCGCAGCGAGGCCTCTGCAGGGGACGCAGGGGATCCCCTCGCGATCCGCGCCCCCGGGTGACTGCGGGAAGAGCCTCACTGATGCTTCACCGCATCTTCACCTCCGCAGGGACAGAAACACCCCGAGGCCGGCCAGGAAGTCCACTTTTCCTGCTGACCCAGCATGGAGCAGACGGGGCACACACCCTCCCCGGGGACAGGAGATCTGTGTCTTTGGCTTTGCCAAGGAGCTGGGATCCGCCTGCAGTAACCAGGAGACCTGTGAAGAGGCCTTTGGGAGCCCACCGGGTGGTCTCAAAGCATCGGGCCTGGGGGTGTCAGGATTTCCTTTCTCTGCTCAGCAGAGAGGACGGACAGTCACAGGAGTCCTGAGAGGCTGCGATCAAAACACCACGTGTGCATATGTAGAAATATCACCGTGAGTCCCATCAGTTTGTGCGATTAGTGTGTGTTAATGATTGTAATTTGTGGTGTGTGTTAATGAAGATTCAACCCAGGGCCTTCACACCAAGCTACATCCCCAACCCTTTTTTTATTTTCGAGAGTAGGTCACTTGCCTCACTAGGTCACTAAGTTGACCAGGCTGGGCTCAAACTTGTGATCTTCCTGCCTCAGCCTCCCACTGTGTTGGGACTACAGTTGTGCAGTATCCTGCTTAGTTAAATTATAATGTATTAAGAAATAGAAGAAGACGGATAGCATGGTGATTTTTTTCACCCAAATTCTCTACCCATGTTATTGTTACCTTGTCAGGCTCAAGAGGGAGTAGGTTAGGAACCTGTGAAACTTACTGCTCAGTGAGTGACAGGATTGACATTATTTTAGAAAATAAATCACAATTTTTGGTCTAGGGGAGTGGCCCAGTGGTAGAGTGCTTGCCTAGTGTGCTTGAGGCCCTGAGTTTGATCCCTGGCACAAGAAGGCAGAAAGAAAAAAGGGAAAGAGAAAAGGAAGGAAGGAGAGAAAGGTAGGGAGGGAAGAAGAGAGAAAAAAGAAAAGTCACAGTTGCAAAGCATTGGATTTATGCACGTGCACACACACATACACATCCCACACACCACACACCACAGAGCCAGCGTCGTCTACACAACATTGATACGATTCTCCCGCTTCCAGCTCACCAGTACAGTCTGGACTTTGGGAAACTTCACACTATCTAATTGCTTAAGTAAAGGAAAAACAGATGAAATAGCACCTTAATGTTGAATGTGATTTAAAAGAAAAAGGACTGTAGGTGTGCGCCAACCCTAGCCAATTAGCATGAGTTTTGTCAACACACTGGTGACATTTGACGTCATAACTTTAAAACTTGAAGGTGAACCTGCTGTGAGAAATAAAATGATCAAACTTTAAATTGTTCATGATTCTTAGCAGTGGGGCAGAATTCGTTTCAGAGTCGAACAATCTTAAGAGAGCTCTGTAACTTTAGAAGAGCTAGAGGATCTTGCTCACGTTTCCATGGGAAATTTACCTACAAGTGAGCACCGTACCTAAGACATTTCTGTCCACTGTAATCAACCCCAGTTAATCATAACGCCTCGGGAAGGAGGGGCTCTGTGAGTTACATTTTCTTGTTGATTAAGGATTAACCAGAAGCTCCCATGTCCTGGAACGTTGTTGAAATCGAGCATATAGGTGGTACCCTAGATGCGCAGAGCAGGTTCGGAGAGAAAGGGTCCTTTCTGACATTCCGGGGTCGGGAGCCTGGTCCCTTACGCCTTATCTTACAGTGCTAAGCATGCAGCAGATGGGGTGGAATTTGCTTCTTAAAACTTAGCAAAACTCACTTGTTTCTTTGCATCTCATCCCCTACCAGGTGACAAGTTAGGAGATTTCCGTTGACGAGGGTTCTAGTTAGTCCAAGTCTGATTGCTCATTCCCACACGTATTTCAGGAGGGAAAACTTCTCGAGCATAAAGCAATCCCCGCCTCACACACTGCTGAGGGGCCGTCACAGTCTCCACTTCCGAGCAGGTCAGTCAGCAGGGAGCCTGCTTCACGGATGCCGTGTTGTGATGCTTCTGCACTCGGCTGTTTGCAGTGCCGTGTGCTGTCAGGGCGCTGGAGAATTTCAACAGGAAGTGGGCTGGGACTAAGCACCACGCCCTACCATACAGCATCTCTCCATCTGACTCAGAGAGCTCTTCTCTGAACATCCACAGGGGCACACAACCAAAAATGCCTTGTTTCCCAGTCGTTTATGTCCATGTGCTGTTTCAAGATGGCGCACCGACAAGAGGCATGAATGGTCTCTCTGAATTCACCAGAGTGTTTGCTGACATTGCAACATTGCAAGTGAATTATTTTTGAAGGAGAAGTACAGGGTAAAATTCTACTATTTAAGAACACCAGTATCAAACACAAACATGTTTAGTTTTGCACTACAAGTTGAACATAGACTCTAAAGTTTGAAACTTGTCCAACACCAACACGACACCAGAAGTAGAAGATCCCATACCTGACTTTAAGGGACAAATCACAGTGAAAAAAACAGATGCTCCAAAAATATTGTGTAAAATGACCTTCAGACTGGGTAAGGTGTACATGGAACAGAAGTGAATTTTGTATTTATCCTGGGTTCCCATACTCACACTATCTCATTATGTATTTGCAAATATTACAAAATTTTAAAATCTGAATTCCCAAACTCTTCTGTTCCAAAGTATTTTGGGGAAGGGACACCCAACTTATGTTGTGACTTACTATGAATGCTGTAATTATTGATGGCTACCATTCATACTCTGTGGTATTAGCTTTGTGTTGTTATGGTGACACATCTGTCACCCACAGTTTAAAGGAGTGGCTCATGGTTTCAAGGGATTTGGTCCATGGTAAGCTGGCTCCAAGGCAGGAATATCAAGGTGCCAGGGTGTAGTGGCACAAAGATGCTTAGTTCATGACAGCCAGGAAGCAGAGCAGGGCACAGTACCAGAGAGAAGACCGTGAACCAATACAGACCCAAGACCACGTCTCTGTGAACCAGCAGATACACCCAGAAGTGTGCTCCAGCGATCCCCAGGGTGACTCCTGAAGCAATTCCATGGATGCAGTGAAGCTTGACCTCAGCAGCTTGTCAAGCACATTGCAAATCCTCATCACCTACTCAAGGAAGCAGGTTCAAAGGCCTCACAGTTGCCTCAGTTAACAAAGTTTACATGTGCTTGTGTTTTTCCTCGTGATCACCTTTTGCACACTGGTTTACAAAGTGTTTAAGCAATGCAACCAAATGACTACACTGCCCTTATTTTAATACTTTATTAAGCTCGTTTGATGTTGAATTCTTAACAAAGCTGTGGGTTCTTCCCCGTTTCTTGCTGATTATGTGAAGCGCTGCTGAAGTCTCTGGTGGGCCAGGCATGGCAGGGTCCATGCGCAGACCCAGAGGGAGCTAAATTCTGCTGCCTGGTCAGAGCCAGGCTCCATGGGGCTGGTTCCCTGTTGCTGCACAGCAAATCACCTCCAACATAGGGCCCTGCACACCACAGGGCAAGATTCTGACATTCTCCTAGTCAGAAATCAAGCCTGGGCTCCCTGGGCTAAAATTGGGTGGTGGCAGGCCAGGGATACCTTTTGGAGGCTCTGGGTGACGGCGCGAGATTTGTTTTGTCAGCTGTGTTCCTCCGCTGGGGCTTCCCCCACTGGGGCCCTCCTGGTCCTCTTCCTGCTTGTGTTAGATGGTCTCTGCATCCAGGTGGGGAACAGTCTCCTGCCTGGGGACTCATGTGGTCCCCATCTTCCCACCTGGAGAGTCTAGCACCATCTCCTTCCTGGAGCACAAATCCTGACTTGCCTCAACCTGGTCACCTCAACACGTGAGGAATGCAGGGGAGGGAACATGCCTGCTGCACGGGTGGATGAGAGGACTCTTCCTGCATGCTGAGCTGGGAGCGCTAAGGACACTCTTCACCTGATTAGGCAAAGCCCACCCACCCCAACAAGTTATACTCCCCACCTAGGAGACGCCAGAGGAGCTCAGGGAAGCTCATGGTTTCTTCAGCAGGGAAGTGACACAATTAAAAAAGATATTTTGGATCCAACTGCAAACTCATAGGAAAGACAGACAGCAGAGAACATGTTCAGCTGTATTAGGAATGCAATTAGCAAAATGCAGTCTGTGAAGACCTGGAAGGACAACGACCTAGCTCCTTGCACCCCTCTTGCTAATGAAGGTGGAAAGAGATCAGCATGTAACCTGTATGTCCAGGGACCTAGACACTGACATTGTCCACAGCTCAGTGGGGAGACTGGATGTGTATTTTTAAACATGCAAGGGAGGTGTGGCATGGAGAATAGGGATCTGTGCTCGCACGACAATAAAAAGAACAGGCGCCTTTGACTTTGGGAGGGCGTGCTTGTGACGCTGGGAGCTGTGGCTGTGAGATCCTGCACGATCCTGTTTTTGTTACTATAATAAAATATGGGAGGCTGAGTAATTAGAAACGAAAAAGGCACGTTTTGCTCACAGCTGTTGTGCAAGGTCAAGGGGCCACACTGGTCATGGCTGAGCCCACAGTGGCCCAGGGCATCCTGCAGCAGGAGACAGGAAGCTCACGTGCGGGCCCGCTGTGCTCTGTCCCGTTGCTGACAAAGCCACCGAGATCCACTCCCCACCCCCGGGCAGCACCCTGACACCTCATCCGAGGGCCCCTCTTCCAAAGCCACAGCCCAGTGAGGTTGGCCCCTTACTACCTCACGATGGGGATCACGTTTCATGCATGAACCATGGGACGCTCGAACCAGAACAAGGTGCTTGCCTTGGAACCATCCGGTGACCACCCATTCACGCTATGCGCTTTGCTGTGCGTGTGCTGTGTTTCTTGAATGGGAAACTCAAAGTACAAATAATCGAAAAAGAAAAAGGAAAATAAAGGGTAGATAATAGGAAACGAGAGGTCGGTGTTTTGCACATGGGAAGGGTGCGAGAGAGGGAGGGGAGGGAGCAGGGGAGTGAAAATGAGGAGGAGCGAGGTAAGCGAGGGCAGCTCCCACCGAGGCGCCGTCGTCTTCTGCTGCACACGCGTCCTCACAGGAGCAAAAATTAAAAAACCAAAACCTTGCGCTCGATGCAGAGGTCTCAGGGAGACCTGCCAGGCAGTGCCACGGGGTGGACAGAGGACAGACAGAAGCCCCCGAGGCCGCACATTGGCTGGGTGAGACCGGTGCCCAGTGCATGGTGCTCGCTGGGAAGACTGAGCGGAAGACGTCTGCCTGCCGTCGGGGTCGGTGGTGCTGGGCAGGAGCAGTGCACGGACACGCGCTGGGCGGGACAGGGACGCGTGTGCTGCTGCTCACCTTGCCCTGATGCGTCCACAGAGACGGCTCCTGGCCTCCTCTGTCTGTGGAGCCTTCAGCAGCTTCTCTCATGCCCCGACCAGACGTCCCCTCGGCTGGAGGAGCCGGGCCAGGGCTGGCGGCAAGCAGTTTGTGAAGGGTTGGGGCCTGGAGGAGAATGAGGGCTGGGGCTGGGGCTGGGGTTGGAGTTGGGGTTAGGTTTAGGGTTAAGGTTAGGGTTAAGGTTAGATTTGGGGTTGGCGTAAGGGCTAGGGTTGGGGTTGGGATTAGGGTTAGGGTTAAGGTTAGGGTTGGGGTTGTGGTTGGGTTAGGGTTGGGTTTGTGTTTAGGGTTGGGGTTAGGATTAGGTTTAGCATTGGGGTTAAGTTTAGGTTAGTGTTAGAGTTAGCTTAGGTTTGAGGTTTGGGTCAGGTTTAGGTTTAGCATTGGTGTCACGGTAAGTGTTAGGGTTGTCCTTAGATTTAGATTTAGTTTGGGGTTGGGTTGTGGTTAGGGTTAGGTTTCGCTTTATCGTTAGGCTTAGGTTTGGGGTTGGAGTTAGTGTTCTGGTTTGGGGTTAGGGCTAGTGTTAGTAGTAGGTTTGTGGTTAGGATTAGGGTTAGGGTTGGCATTCGGTTAGGTTTAGCGTTGGGATTAGGGTTAGGGCTAGCTTTAGGTTTCAGTTCAGGTTTTGAACTGGGTTTAAGAATGGTGTTAGGGTTAGGGTTGTGGTTTATCATGGATTAGCTTTAGACTTAGGCTTGGCCTGCAAGGTTCCATGCTAGCCCTGGAAGAACAGTCCCTTCCAGACATCTCTCTGCCCGCTCCTGTTGCCCAGTGCCCTTGACAGATGACCCAGTGGGTTTTTTTCATGTCTTCCAGTTGGTTTTGCTGTAATGTGGGTTCCACAAACTCCTAAAAAATCTTTGGAAATGAAGAGAAGTGTTTTCTCTCTTCAAGGAAGTGGAACCCTGGTTTTCTACTCTACTGGGGAACCCGCTGTAACCACTTAGAGTTACTTAAAGGGGCTGAGTCTCCAGGAGAAATGGGCCCCCAGGGGAGCTGTCTTGGCGTTGTTCACCAGAAATAATCACTCCAGCCTGGAGCGCCCTGTGCTGCTAATCTGAGCCCGAAACCTTTGGGAGGTGGCAGCCACCGAAAGCCCCAATATTGGGGCTCTGGGTGCTGCAGGCTACTCTTCTCCCCACAGTGGCCCCGGGCCCCGTGTCACCTTGATTCTGTGTGTCTGGACTCAGAGGCTGCACCCCGAGTTCTCTAAATTCCTGGTGATTTACTGAGGGCTTCAGCAAGTCACCCCTGCAGCTCCACTCGTCCCTGCACACTGGGCGCCCAAGGGGCTGCCAAGGCCGTTCCTCCCAGACTACCGCAGCAGACGCTGGTGCAGCCCGCTTGTTCCCTGCTGGGGGACTTGGGCAGTGCCACTGGACAGGTCCCGGCCTCCTTACTCCTTCCCTGGCCCTGGGGTGTGGCTGGTTGTCGGTTAACTCCCCAGCAGCCCCATCGTCGGGGAGAGGCCCTGAGGGGTGCTCCACAGCTTCTCAGAGGCTCCCCAGCAGGACTGTCTCGCCCCCCTCCCCGTGTTTCCCGGGACCCCTCGGTGTAACATGGGGGTTGCCCTGCTAAGGACCGCATCTGGGGGCCGAATGTGCACAGCGCTGGATGCGGACTGCAGAGGGCACCCGCCCACACGCGGCCTCTCCCCTGGGCGTGCTCATCCCTGCCGGGCCTCCCTGGCCCTCCTGCAGGCGCCCCACCGGCCAGCGTCACTGAACCTCGGTTACCCGTGAGAGGGCTGTCTTCACGTGTGGTCAGGCTGGAGCAGAGGCTGCGGCCTTGGCGCACAGCGGTGGAGCTGGTCGGGTGACCACTGCTGTAAGGAGAAGCCTGAAAGGACCAACCTCAAAAGGGGAGAGGTGTGTTCCGCTCTGTGGTATTGGAGTTTTATTCCACGATCTAAAGTAGAATCTAAGGGGCAGACTCAAGGCACTTACACAAAAGGTAAAGCCTTTATCTTTTAAGTAGAGCAGCACATGGATGTTGTTGATTTCCTCAATTTGACTATACATACCTGTCTATCTCTCTATCTTTGAAGGGAAAGAGATAATCATCACTATATGAAACACTCATCATTGACCTCGAAGAGGAATGTTTTTCTGTGTGTGTCTTTTGAGACAGGTTCTCACTGTGTAGTTCAGGTTGGCCTTGAGCTCAGTTTGTAGCCCATGCTGGCCTTGAACTCACAGCAATTCTCCTGCCTCAGCATCCCGGGGTTACAGGTGTGCACCACCATGCTTGGCTAGAAGAGGAACATTTAGAACACTTGGGACACAAATAGTGCGGCACAGATAATTGTATTAAAATGTAGCCAGGCCTGGGAGCAGGGCAGTGGTGCGGAAGGACAGTCTCAGGAGGACCACGTCGCAGTACGCCACAGCAAGCACGGGGCGTGGTGCAGGAATGGAGACGGCAAGGTGCGGTGATGTCACCCTCACCGAGAACCCCACTGAAGTGCCGCAGCCACTTACAGCGGAATATGCAAATTCTAGAACTGACTTTTCATACTGGGATTCATGTTACGCTGAGGCAAGACACCTGGGGGTTGCTTCAACCAGACAGAAAGTTACTATTGTGTACTAGACGCCTCTTTAGCAAAAATTCTCAAATATAGCAAGGCTACATTGTTTTGCATATTTTGGTGATATTTTTAAATCACTAAGTCTGGCAATGTAAGAGCCCTGTGTTCCTGAACCTAAAATTAGCTCGAAATGTCAGCTATGAAACTGAAAAGTGAAGTTTGGAGTCCATGGGCAAAGCAAAGGAAATCACACCACGTAGAAACTTCAGATTCTGACTCGGTCTTATACTGTGTACTTTTTAATCTGGTTTTTGAAAAAGTAAAGTTCTTATATTTTATATTGTTTAGCGGTATATATGAAAAGTATTTTCTGCCAAGTTATAGTTGATATTGACTAAGGTATTTTACCTCAAATTTAAGAACTATCAAATAAGAAATGATAGCACTTACATGATATTGTTAAATACAATTTACTATTTCTCTGTCAAATTTCTGAAGTAGTATAATTGACATGTATTCAATACGGCACAACGAGCTGTTTTTAAAATGTGAATGACAGTGTTTCCGAGCTGATGGCCTCACTGACACAGAAATCAGACTCGCTGACCACTGTAAGTCCCAGGTCCTGAAATCTGTGTACATATCCACATCTTCAGTGAATTGCGCTGTAAGTAAAGGTCATGAATCCAAATGTAAAGAGCACAGTTGTGCTTGCAAAGTCCGGTATTTTCCATCACACACATCTGAGCTGTACTGAGGCTCTGTTTTTGTAAAAAAGCTTCTGTGGTTAAAAAATACTTTGAAAATTTCTGAAATAACTTGTTTCCAAGGTTGAACTCCAGTCCTCTAATTTGAACTTGAACCAAATTTCTCCATTTTCCCAAAGACTGAGATATTCAAGTGAGATACACAGTTCAAGCATACCTCAACCAAAAATTCCAAATCCCAAATTCTCCAAATCCCAGAGCTTTGTAAGTACTGCACCAACATGACATCCTGAGTGGAAAGGAAGTTCTGCACCTGAACCCTCACGATGAGGTCCAGTCCAAACATCGGTGCAGGGGCGGGATCCTGGAAGCTCCCTTTCTGGTTGCATGAATGGGTGCAGGAAACACGAGTGAGTGTGCTGTGTAGATGTGGGTCCCCTCCCAAGATATCTCACTGCACATATGCAACTATTCCAAAATCCACAATGCAAAATACTTCAGGTCCCAAGCATTTTGAATTCAGGATAATCATCTTCTATATCCAGAAGTCAGCCCCTCTCTCTCTGTCTCTCTGTCTCTCTCTCTCTGTCTCTCTGTCTCTCTGTCTCTCTCTCTCTCTGTCTCTCTGTCTCTCTCTCTCTCTTTCCTCTTGCTATTCCAGATCGTCATTTTCCAAGCAATAGTGTTGTGTTCTTCAGTCACTGTCTGACCCAGATGTGCCAACTTTTCAAATTGTCTGGCTCAGGATTCCTCCCTCTTCCCCCAGCCTGTCCTTGGGGTCTGCACTCTGGGCGCTCTGCTCATCTACACTTTTGCCAAAAGATGAATGGAATCTTTTCTGTCTACTAACAACAAAAGTCCAGTAGTTTTAGCACATTGTTAACCTATAAAAAGCTTTTAGTGGAGGGAGCATTCAGAATTATTGACTGGGATAATACTGTCTTAGTCTTTCCTGTTTCCATGTCAAAACACCCACAGGATGGAGAGGTTCTGGAGGAGCCTTACTTTGCACAGCGGAGATACTGGGTGTGTGTTATCTCTCGCGGCTTAGAAAGTTGCCCCCAGCTTGGTGCTTAGAGCAGCGCACGTGGGTCACGCCACGGTGCGTCTGCACGGGGACGGAGGTGACACTCGGGCTGCATCAGCGTTCCTCACCACACCGGCAACGGTGAGTGGACCTGGCGCTCGCTCACCTGCACACCTGGCTTTCGTCCTGAGCTGGCTGTTGGGGCTCCGGGGAGCGGAGCTGAAGGTGCCCAGGTCACTGGATGCCCAGCCCAGCTCACCAAGGCAGCAGCTGCAGCAGGACCTGGGCGGAACACGGTTATCTGTCGGTGTCACCACTGATCAATTAGCTTCCAACCGCCGGGGTCCTGTGCAAGCGCGTGGGCAAATGCAGATGCGCAAGGCAGCCTGGAGTGGTGAAGGGACTCACACCCCGAGGTGCAGAGGACAAGGAGAGGATCCCCGCTATCCCGGACCTGACAGCGGCCCTCCTGCGAGGAACCCAAGGGGTGACACAGGGACCCTAATCCAGGGAAGGCTTTGGGGTTTATCCCTTTCCGGTGTGGGGTTCCAGACTCATTCCAAGTGGTGAACTTTGCACAAAACTTCGGCTGGGTTTCAGGCCTATCGGCCGTCGGGAGAACGCAGGGCTGGAGCTCCTGGATCTGCAGGAGCAGGCGCAGGGCGACCGCAGGCAGGGAGCGTTCAGCGCCCAGGGAGAGCTGAGGCTCCCCGGCTCCCAGCACAGATTGCTCGAGGAGGAAGAGCCTGCTGAGAGCTATTTTAAGGCTCTGTGCATTAACGGAAGAGGCAAGGCTATTCTTAGCCCAAGTGTATAAACTTTTCTTAGCTCAGCCTAAGACTAAAGTTCAGGGTGAATGTATGGGTTCTTCACTTCTGTCTTGAGTGTTTTTCCCAGGTCTTTAGAAATCAGTCATGACCCAGCATGAGACAAATTCTGAAAGAGGAAAATTAGCTGCTCCTAATGCAGACATTGGCTGCGCACTCTCAACTGGATCCTTGATCCAAAGCCACCAAAGCCACCAAAGCCACCGTGCTGTGAGAATCCTCCACGCAGCCAACGCCTCAACTTTGCCAGGACTCGGGCAGCACCTGCTCTCCTGCCTCCTGCCCTAGCTCCAGGGTTTTCTGTCTCCGCTGTGGATGGAGCACGGTGGACGGGAGCTCGAGGAAGTAGCAGGCAATAAAATGAGCCGGAGAATCGTGGGCAGAACCAGAGCGAACAGGGCCAGGGCTCCCACAGAGGACACACGCAGAGCAGTGGCTCCCGCATCCTCCTGACGGTGCCAAGCTCCTCTGTCTCTGGTTGCAAAACATTTATGATGCACACATTTTTTTCATTTAAAGCAATTGTGTTCCCCTTTAAGACAATATCATAGGGCAAATGTCAAATTTCCAGGATTGATAAACTTGGGAATCAATCTGGTTTTGGGTCTTTGGTTTTGGCACCTGAAATCATTTCTAGGGTATAGTCTTTGATGTTTTTTATACCTAATGTCCATTCCCACCAATGTCTTCTCTCAGTAATCTGAAGGTGGTCTTTCCATGGAAACCCTCATCAGAGATAAATGGATAAATATTGTGCAGTTTTTGAACTTGTGTCCTGCAAACTGTTGGGGTAAAATCACTGCACTGGGTAGTGTAAGAGGGGGTGTGGACAAGTTTGTACACGCGGCTGGCCACAGCGCCCTCGTGCCCTCCCCAGAGAACACGTTCCCCCTGGGCAGGGTTACACAGCTGAACACATAGTCAGGTACAAGAACAGGCAGCTCTGGGAAACCCAGCAGATCTGGAGGTTTCTAGGGAGACTTCCTGTCCCCAGCAGGTGGAGGGAGTGGACAGGAGAATGGCCAAGGACAGCGCCGTCCCATGCACCTCCTGCAGGTACCCAGGGAAGAACACCCCACAGAGGACTGAGGGTCTGAGGCTTCCCTGTCTGAGGTGGAGCTGGGAAGGTGGAGGGCTTCACCTGCCCCCAGTTTCAAGGCTTCTGGAATCTTACTGGAGCCTCGGCCCTGCAGGAGCCAAGCATCTGCTGCCGGGAGGACTCCAGCTGCCCACAGGTGCCCAGTCCCAGGAGGTGAGTGGGGCTCCAGTGGGACTCCCCAGAGGGCTGGCCGCCCGATGTCCCCTGTAGGCACAGATCAATCTCAGGAAAGCACGTGTGGGTGCATGTGGGTGTAGGTGCATGTGTCCACGAGAGCATGTGCAAATGTGACTGTGCACACGTGTGTGTAGCTGTGTGCGTGTGAACATGTTGCTTGTGTGGTTTGGGGGTACAGAGGTTATAAGGGCACAAGTGCGTTTACTTACGAAGGCAAGTGTTGATCACCCAGAACCAGGATCAGGCACAAGCTCGATTTCGGGGTTCACTGGTTATCACCACAGGCTCCTCTGTGACCCCGAAATTACCACTTCCTACTGTCTAAATCATGCCAGCAGATTCTAGAAAAGCACCGTCTCGTTGGCTCAGAGAAGGTTTACTGTGTAGCTTGAAACTACATTGTGTTCTAGCAGCTTTGCTGGGGTATACCCAGCAGTGTGTAAATCACGCTTTGTAAATGCTGCAGTGTGACCCTTTGGATGGGTTTACAGAGCCAAGAAACAGCAGCCACCATCGAGAGAGGTGAGCGTGTCAGCCGCCGTGGACGGCCAGGAGCGGGAGGCAGCAGAGGAAGAAGAGGGCAGACGCGGAGAAAGGATCTCCACAGACGTGCGGAGGGTGAGGCCGGAGATGGGCGGACCCTGCCCGATTACCATGCAGGGCCCTAGATGCGGTCACGTGCGTCTTTCACGGATGGAGCCAGGAGGGAGGAGGTTGCTCTCCC
>RJWM01021098.1:0-35909 GCA_004363535.1 Dasyprocta punctata | reverse complement strand
TAATCTTACTGGTTGGCCATAGTTCTGTCCCACCTCATGCCCAGCTAGTGATTTCCCATTTTTCCCCACCTTAGACCCGCCTCACCTTGTGCTTTTGCTTTATAAAAATTCCTAGGAAAGGTGAGGTCTACTCAGGACACCTTCTGTCTCTCTGTTGGACAGAAGCTTTCTTTCTCTCAATAAATGTATTCTGCTGTTAACCTTCATTGTTTCTAAAATTCACTCTTCAATTTTAGAAACACAAACTCATACCAGACTTCTAACAGGCTGGGAGTTGCTCGCCCCTATATCATTTTCAATAAAGTTTCTCTCTATCTAAGTCTGTATTTGTTTTTTATTTGACCCCAATGTAGATTTTTAGTTACATTCTTTTCTAGGTATATCCTTCATTAGATAGTATTACCCATTGCTGTCGGTTTAATACATAAGTCCTTGTTTACCTATTCTTTCCTACCACCCTAACATCATCGTAGTTTCTCCTTAAATCCTGAAGTTACTGTAGACTATGTTTTAATGACATAGTGCAGGAAAAATAAATACACGAAAAGTGTGGCTTCATTTCCTACATGTAAAGTCCTTGAGATATTCATACCACATAGTATACTGAAACATGTTTCCCTCTCTCCCTTTCTCTCTCTCTCTCTCCTTTCCCTATCCCCTCCACTGAAAAAAAAAAGATAATAATTTTTAAATTCTTATTCTCTGTAACAATTTCCTATCTTCCTCTGAATTTTCTATGTAGTTGGCAATATTCCCAGAACTCATTAATTCAGGTATTCATTCATCAAACACTTACCCTGTTCCCAGAATATTGACAGGAACTATAGAAACAGTGATAAACAATGCAGACCTTTGTAGAGAAGTATAGAATCATTGGGAGTCTGTTTTCTGCATTATTATAAGTCTCCTGGGTATTCTCCATTTTAAGATAATTACTATTGCACTTTTTAGAGAATATTATTGCTAAGAAACTTCATAGAGATTACCCCCAATAGTTTTTTGTCATTTGTCATCAAATTAATTTACTTTATTAATGAATTGACGTAACCAAATTCTTCTTGATTTCTTTTTTTTTTTTTTTTTGCGGCACCGGCGATTGAACTCACAACCTCGCGCCTGCCAGAGCAGGCGCTTAAGGCACTGAGCCAAACTCCCGGCCCTCGTTTTTTGAGGCAGGGTCGCACTATGTAGCTCAGGCCGGCCTTGCACTCACGTTGTAGCCCAAGCCAGCCTCGAACTCACAATGCTCCGCCTACCTCAGCCTCCCGAGTGCTGGGATTAAAGGCGTGCGCCACCACGCCAGCTCCTTCTTGATTTCTTTTCACTCTGATAGATGTAGCATTGCATTGATTATTATTTAGGTTTCTTGCAATGCCAAGAATCTAACAAATAGAAGCTAACAAAAAAGGTAAATTATAGCCTCACACTTAGATTCAGTTAAAGTACAATGGAGTGTTCAGATGTTATTAGACATCCGTCTTTATGTCTGCTCTGATTTTCTCTGTAGTACCTTTTACAAAGACAGAATTTTTGCACAGTGGGATAAGGAAAACAAAAACAGCTTTGAATGTAGATCCTGTGATGTTAGCAAATTTAGTTAAGACAAAACTCAATTTTTTCAACAACTGTCTTGGTATTGCCTGGGTCCTGCATTTGCCTACCAGATTTAGTGGTCTACAACCGAGGGTCCAGGCCACATGCTCCTTTGGCAATGGAGAACAGATGGGTTGTCATTAACTCTGTTAGAACTACATGCAGTATGAGCAAAAGACAGGAGTTTTTCACAGGAAATTTGTGTCATTATTTCCAGCGTAAGAGGGAACAATTACAAAAACAAAAGTACAGTTAAGGACTATAGAGTACCAAGGGGACCAGGAGAGGGGTTGATACTGTCCACCACGGCTCTTCTGGGTGGGTTATGCTACTTGTAGGTAAAAGGTGATAAATATGTTTGAACTTCTATTTTTCTTACGTGCCCATATAAGTTTTAGATGTTGATATTGATATAGGGAAATGAAACTCCCAACCTACTGTATGTCCAGTATGAGTTTGTGTTCTCTAAAATCGAAGAATGAATTTTAGGAACAACAGAGGTTAACAGCAGAATATATTTATTGAGAAAAAGAAAACTTCTGTGTGAGAGACACAGAAGGGATCCTGAGCAGGTTACCAAATGCTCTGTCTTTTCCAGGGGCTTTTATAGAGTAAAACCACAGGTGAGATGATTTCAAGGTGAGGAAAACCTGGGAATTTACAAGGTGGCCATAAGGTGGGACAGAACTATGGATAACCAATAAGATTAATTGCTCAGGTAAAATTGATTAAATCAGGGACAAATGGGGAAGCAAGTCACATAGGAAGTGGGCATGCTTAACAGCAGTGACTCATCCTGTAGGGGGTTAGGG
The DNA here is from genome assembly GCA_004363535.1 of Dasyprocta punctata. Lineage (NCBI taxonomy): Eukaryota > Metazoa > Chordata > Mammalia > Rodentia > Dasyproctidae > Dasyprocta > Dasyprocta punctata. The sequence continues at coordinate 33,504 of RJWM01021098.1, read as the reverse complement.
TAGTAACTCCTAACTTCTTCAGGGTGATAGAGAACTATTTAGAATAACAAATCCTTAGGATATGGGTGTATTTGTTTATTCTTTTGTCTTGAGGCCTGGCCCACAACAGGAGATGTCTGTCTCCCCTGCAGTTGCAAGGTATCTGGGCTTCTGCACTGGCTCCTTCGAGGATCTAGTCCTGTCTCGTTGTCTATAATATTTCTAACTCAGCTTCCTGTAACATTATCAGTATCTTCATAAATTTGCAACGATGTCTGATTCCAGGAGACACATTTTCATATATGTGCCTTGTGTGGTTAAAATGTCACCTCCCTCATAACACTCAATTTATGGGACACTTGTTGGACTGAAGACTACTGCTCCCCTTCTCACCTCCTGCACTGCTTTGTGTATTCCTTCCAAAATATCACTTCAGTGAGCACTGTTTAAACCCTGAAGGAATCACAATAAAGAGTCAGATATAGTTGTGTGTGTGTGAGTGTGTGTGTGTGTGTGTGTGTGTCTGTGTGGGGAGAGAGAGAGAAGAAAAAAGAGATACAGATAGAAAGACAGAGTCTTATGTTCCAAGGAACCATCAATGAATTTACTTACTATGAGAGATTAAATCATAAATGTTCCAATCATGAAAGACATCCTAGAAAGGCCTAGAAAGAAGTAATATTTGAACAGTATATAAAAGTCTGGGGCATTAAGTTGAGTTTAGTGTAAGCAAAGGCAGAAAGAAAAAACTTGAATGAGTCCAGTGAACCTAGAGCAAATAATTTAATTTTGCTGGCAGAAGATTACATACAGAAGATGATTGAAGATAATTCTGGAATAGTCATCTAGGGTCAAATTGGGTCAAAAGATTCCAGATGGCATCTGACTTGAATTCTGTGGAACAAAAGGAATTACTAAAGGGTTTTAAGAAGATTATGTCAGAGCTTCATTTTAGAGACACTGATCAGGCAGCAGCAATAAGCAGAGAATGAGAACTGAGAAATCAGCAGTTTAATGAGTAGCTGAAGCTAGAGGCAGAGGGGAACTCTTTTGGTTACTGACACCCAAAATGAAGGAAGGAAAGGTTTATTTAGCTCATAGCTTGTGGAGGTTTCAGTCCATAATCAGTTGGCTCCAAGGCAGGGAGGCATGGCACAGGGGCAACACCTCAAGACAGCAACCAGCAAAAACAGCCAAAACAAAAGAAGGGAGAACAAGCTTCTTTTCCTCCTTTATATTGTACACAGGCCACTCCCCACCTCCCAGAGCAGATGTAGCACTCACAAAATCTCTGTTTCCTCCTCTTGCACAGAATGAGGATATTTACAAAGTAAGGATCCTGGCTCCCTGCTGAGTCTTTTAGTTAAACTTCTAAACTTCTCAAGTTGACACAATGTATCAACCGTAACAGGAACCAAAATAGCAAACATCAGGTACATAAGAGAAAATCTCAAGAATTTAGGAAATCTCACCTCTTTTTTTCTTTTTATAAATATTTTTTGTTAGTCCATAGTTGAAGTACATGGCAATTATATTCATTATGGGGAGTTAGTACATAAACATAATATATCTTAATGCTTAATTTCCCTTCACCTCCGCTCTCTTCATCTATAGATCTCTCCCCTATTTTGCAAAGATCTATAATGGGAATAAAGGAGATACATCTCCTATTTTCCTTAGCAAACATATTGAGAAACAACTTTCATATTTTGGATATACACCTGTGCATCTTCCACATCTCCCTGCCATTGTTGGAAAACTTTTTCTGCAGTAATTCCAAAGGTTTTACCGATAAGCTTTCCATTGCAATGAAATCTTCTCTCATTATGTTTCTAGGTCCTTGCAATATTTCAGACCCTTTACCCTCACTAATTCTGTTCACAATGCCATGGTCTTGTCATTCTTCTATTTTTAAGAAAGTTTTAATTCTATTACTTTTACACATATTTTCTTTCTGTTACATCTTCAATGACAGAATGAACTTTCCCTAAAAATATTAATGTCTGTGTCAGCGTTTTCAAAATTTACATTTATTCTGTAAATAATGATAGATTGGCAGTTATCCAATCTATATTTGTATCTCATTCTGAACATTTTATAAGTTCTGTATTTGCAAATAAAACTCCTAAACATACTCGCTGAATTTCCATTAATATGAAATTATTCACACATCCAAAACTTCAGATTGCTAAAGGCAGATATTCTTAATTTTAACTGAATCTCAATTTTTTGTTTACTTTTATAATTTTAATTTTTATTTCCATTAGTATATATCTGCAGTAATGATGATTACATTCATCATGGGGGAATTAGTATATGCATATAGCACATCTTAATTAATTTTTCATCCCCTTTCTAACTCCATCCTATCTCCTTTCCTTTTGGAAAAGACCCATCTCCCTGTCTCTTATTATCTCAATTAATAAAATTACTATTCAATTTATTACACAAGTCAGAACTTACAATGAGTTTTGATTTATCCCATCAGCCTAATGGACTAAGAGACTCATACATAATACTCATCCTATAAATTTCTCCCTATAACTATTCTTATCATGTCTTACCTAGACCATTTTATAAGCTAATGATTAGTACTCTAAAATCTCATCTTGGTCAAATTAAATTTGCCTTCCACCCTGAAGCCAAAGTAATCAATATAAAATATGAATTTATTCATATCACTCGTATGTGTAAATTCTTCAAAGATTCCTCACTCTCTTCATTATAAATTCAAGGTCCTTAGCAGGATGTACCATCCCCTCAGTAAAGTGACTATGTCTCTATACTCATGCCCAGACTCACTGATTGAAATTAAGTACTGAAACAGTAAATGCAGTTCTTCCACATTATGTGTTTATTATTTAAAATAACATAGCAACCAAACAGACAAATTTATAAATGGAAATTAATATCTTATTTGTCTACACTATTTAAATGTTGATAATTATTCTTAGTTCAAAAGGGATATTAATTATCATAAATTATCTAACTAACATACTTTCTTTTGACAATCCTAACAAAAATTGCCAGGCATAACGGTGCACACATATAATCCCAGCACTCAGGAGGCTGAGGCAAGATGATTGTTACAGCCTGTGACAGAAATAGCGTCGTTTTCCTGTTCTGTATGCGCCGTTTGCCCTAAAGAATTTCTTTTGTGAACTACTGCCTCCCTGAAAGTCCCCGTCTCCCGTAGCCCTCTCACCCCCAACGCTCCAAGGAACGGGCAGTTACAATTACAAAGTTACTGATTGCTCAGGGACATAGTAAAACTGACCAAAGAACTGGGTCATGAGATAATAACCACCTAGCCTCATACCCAAGGAATATATTAAGCAAATCTCCCTGTAAGTCCAGCCCCCAAAACCTTCCTGAAATACTACCCCAAAAATGTAACCGATCGTTTAAACTAACCAATGTAATTTACTTTTTGTAACTGCGCTTACTAACCCCACCTCCCTTTGTCCTAATGCTATATAAGCCCCTCCAGGTCGCCACGCGGTGTGCAGTCTCGGATCGATTCCAAGTGAGACTGTGCCGCCGGGCCTGGCAATAAACGCTCCGTTTTAAACTCTTCGGGTGCTCCGCGAGTTTTATTCATCCCGGGGGTCGATTACCTATTTCAATGATCACCGTGAGTTCGAGACCTGCTGAGGCTACACAGTAAGTGCAAGGCCAGCCTGAACTACACAGCAAGCCTCTGTCTCAAAAAAACAAAAACAAGGAAGAAAGAAAGAAAGAAAGAATATAACCAAAATCTACCTATATAAGCGAAAGTTATTAATATGCTGGATATAAAACGTCTAACTTTCATAATCATAAATTATTGCAGGATTATACTATTGCAATGATAACTACACACTTTAAAAACATCGAATTTCAATAAATAGGATATTTTTTACTTATCCTATATATTGCATGCTGGCCTATGCTTAAGGGGAATAATGATATTAACAATAAATCCCAATGACCTAAATCTGAGGTCAAAACTGAGGCCAAATCTTAGATTTCAGCTAAATATTGAGGCCAAATGTTGATGCTCCTATAATATTTTGTTTGGCATTGGTCCTAGTAATGTTTCAGTGACAAAGACTTTCATATTTTGTGCTCTGGTAGAATTTACAGTGTGACGGAGGAGGCAATCTACAAATCGGCAAATAAATGCAGCCTGTCCCTATGACCCACAGGTCTCATATTTGCTAATGCATCTGCTTGCTTGTAATACTCAGTGCTCTCATGGGCATTCATTCACAGACACGCACACAACACAGAAAAATATAAATTGCCCAATCTTCAGATTGCCAGATGCCACTGAACAAGGTGACAACCTGCCCTCTTATTCCACTTCTCTTCCTGTAAACAGTGTCCTCTTCATGGTCCATTTAATGCCACACTTTTGACATTTTGTGCTTTGTGTTGGTGATTTTGCTATTTAAAATGTCCCTACACGCTAAGTCCTAGAAGGCTGTAACAGACTCTAAAGTAGAAAATACATGTTTGGTCAGCTTTTTTTGGTCAGGATTATGATGCTGTTGACTATGAATTAAATGTTAATGAATTAACAACATATGATAAATATTTTAAGCAGAAACACACATAAAATAAGGTTACGTGTTACTCAGTTGATGAAGCATGACAAAAGGTAGCTCTCTGAAACCTAACATGTATCTCCTAAACATGATGGTTCAATATATGCTAATACAGTAGTTGCACGGACTTTTGAGATGACAGCCTCAAATAATGAGAATTGACCATAAAATAAACATAAATTATACTAGATTTACTATTGCCCGAAATGAAAAGATGGAGTGTTGCCTAAAAAAATAATAATTGTAGAGGAACAAACATCTTTTGGAACAGAGAGAAAGGAAATTTCTTTAAATTCCCAAACACCTGAAAACTAAAAGATAGGAGAGAGGAGAAAAAAAAACCCGCTGTTATTTTTTAGCTCTAAAATGGTCTCAAAAGCCTCCTGTGTTTGGAAGGTGAATGGATTTTGGGGGCATGATAGATGACTTGCAGTGAGGAGGTGGGTCTTGGTCAGAAAATCTGGTCACTGGGGGTGTTACCTAGGGTGGCATATCTCTCTCCCTGGTTCATCCCTTCTCTCTCTGCTTTCTGGCCATTGTGGCATGAGCAACTTTCCTTCCAAGCAGGCTGTTCCACATTGCCATTTCTTCCTTGGAGCCAGTTTACAATGCACTGTAACTGTGAGCCAAACTAAACCTCTTCTCTTTACATTGCAGGTGTTGTGTATTTTGTCTCAGCAAAGAGAAAGTGACTCAGATTCTAGGAATTATTGTAAAAAAAGAGCCAACAGATTATCACTTCTGAATAATATTTTGTTGTTACTGAAAATGCTGCCACTGGGAAGAATTGAGAGTGAGGGTGGTCTATCAGGCAAAACTTAGAGGATCACTTCTCTTCTGTGTTTAACACACTGGTTCCTAAAGATTTTCTTTAGGTAAGAGCACAGCCTGACTTTCCTATCTGCCATCCCATCCCACTGCATCCACTGCTCTCACTAAATAAGACTTTAAAAGTCTCATTCACCCCAATTTCTTACCCCAAATTCTTTCACATCAGAAAACTTGCCTAAGTGGGAAGAAGAATGCAGTGGAAGTAACTGCCATCTTTCCAACATCTCACACTCAGGGAGGGATGCCGTTATGTGAAAGGTGGATATGTATCCTACATAACATCCTCCCTATGAATCTGGAGCTTCATTGACACTTCCAAAGCCACCACATAATATAGCAACTCTTGGGGCCTGATTTTTCCTAAAGTCTAGCTAAAAGCACAAGTTTCTGTATTTTTTCCAGGAAAATGCAGATCAAAAAGAAATCTAAATGGCCTCCTACAAGCATACCAAAATCAAAAATAAATCTGAAAGAGTTCCAAAGCTCAAATAATTAGATTAATAAATTTAGGCAAAAAGAGGATTTTCTCCATGCTTTCATCATTTCCTCACCAATTTAAGGTTGGTATAAATGAGAAGTTCTAGATTATTAGGAATAAACTATAGCCCCAAATTATCTGCTAATAAGTCAAAGTAATTCACATTTTGAAAGTCTCTTTGAAAGTCATTAAGGCAAATAGAAATTCTAATTATTACATTATGCATAAATAAGCAGATAAAGTAACTATCATCTTGATGAGAATTCTGCTGACAATAAATCAACTTATACATTTAATTATTGTATAAATCTACTAAAAATACAATAGACCTAATGGATTTTTAGTCCTGCTTTGGAATTGAATTCTTATTAATATGCATTATTTAATTTTATTTTTATATTAACTTTGATAGGTTCAGCAAGTAATGGTAAACTAGAATTCACCTATATTATCTATAGAGCAGAAGCACACCTAGTTGTGAAACTTGTTCAGGAGATTCACTCTTATCTCAATTGCAATAGTAGTTTAATAGCTTACTTGAGAGTGACCTTGTAAATATTACCCATGAAATATCTAGAATATATATATGTATATATAATTGGCTGATATTTACTTAGTTCATAGCAATGTTTTGTGCATATATATATGCTTATATATATGCATATATATATATATATATATATATATATATATATATATATATAAGCTTTTCATCCCTAGCATGGTTAGGTAAATATAGCTAAAATATTTTCTCAGTCCAGAAGACCTCTCTATAAAACTAGTAAGGAAAAATTATCTTATTACCAAAAACAATTCAATCAGAATTTAATGCATATCATAAGCAATCCTCTAAGAAACAGCAAATGTGGAAAGAAATCTCTCTTTTGTATAACCAGGAAGAAACAAGGAATTACATACCTATTCTCAATACAAACAGTAACTACTCAAGCAAGAGGGCTTGACAGTTCTATTTATCACATGCAGTTTCTCATAAATTCTTCTCAAAATTGGTTTGCTAACTAATGCTCTCAAAGGACTATTAAGCTTCTTGTATATTTATAATGAAATAGTTTTGTAACTTGGTACGAGACATGTGCCAAAGTTGGGTTCCTAAACTTACAGAAACTGGAAGACAGGGTTGCTATCCCTTCTAATGTTTACATTTCAAACCAAAGGCACTAGGTACTAAGAGAGATATTGATCATTGCAAAGCTGGTAAATGGCTTATTTAGCTTTTCAAAAAATGTTCGTACTTTCCAGAGATAGAAAGAAACCTTGCAATTATAATTTGCCTTAATCACCTTTGCACTGCTAGGACAAAATATGGGACACCTGCAACTTAAAGAAGGAGAGGTCTATTTTGGCTCACAGTTACAAAGGTATCAGCCCATGCACAGTTGGCCAGCTCCAAGAAAAGAACAATATGGTAGAAGAATCTGGTGGAGGAAAGCTGCTCAAATCAAGGTGACCAGGAAACAGAGCCAAAGTGAAGGGAACTAAACTAAACTAAACTAAACTGAAACTAAACTAGACCAGGGAGCCAGGGAGAGGGGTATACCCTTCAGGTCACCACCCCAGGAACCTGGTCTTCTGTCTTCAGATCAGCCGCACTCAGCTCCTAACAGTAGAGAACAGTCAGCCATCACATCCCCATCCATACGCAATCACCTTCTCAAAGCCCTTCGTGTGAGAATCGGGGGATCATTCTTGACCCAAACCATGAGGTAAGTTTTGTAAAGTAAATGTTCTAGGAAAACAAAAGGAGTGAGGAATTTCTTATTTTCAATAGGGATATTTAATTTTCTTATTTTTAATTTGTGTTTGTCCTTTTATTTGCATACCTGTTAAGAAACTTTTCATATATTTTAAAATTTGGCACTGAAGTTCCACAAGATTCTCCTATCTATAAGTTTTATACTTATTTGATTTTTGTGTTTCTAAACTCAATAAGTAGATGACTATAGTAATGGGGTCAATGATATGAGACTATTTCAGTTTAGTCACAGAATATGATCTCTCTCTTTCTCTGTCCCTCCATCTTGTTTGTTTTGTTTTGTTTGGTTTGGTTTGGTTTTTTAGGTGGGATCTTACTATGTAGTTCAGGCTGGCCCTGAACTCACTCTGTAGCCCAGGCCAACCTCATCACCATGCCTGGCCCAGAATATGATTTCTCTGGTGCATTTTCCCTGGTTATTTTTCCTCTAGATTTCCGATGAGCACTCAGCATGGCACACAGGAGTCTGAGGAGCAGTAGCTCCTGAGCTTTTGGAACGAGAGTTTGAGGGGCAGCCAAGCAAGGTACTGAGAAGCCACTGTCTTCCTCCAACATACCTCGAGGACAATCATTGAACACATTTTCATGTGCTTCCAAAATCAACAAAACAGAGCAGCTGACTTATTTTTTAAGTCTGTCTCTACCCCACACTCTACACTGCCCACTTGCGTTTATTGGTAAATTCACAACTGCACACACATACAGGCTCATAGAGGCACATACATGTGTCTACCAGCACACAAATTCTTAGATTCCTCACTATTCCTGAAAATAATAGGAGAAACTTCTAGAATTTATCATTTTAAGGGGGCTCAAAAAAGTTAAGAAAGTAAGTTACTAGAACTCATTATTTTAAAACAAGAGACTAAAAATTGTCAAAAATCTATTATAATCTCTTTTCTTCAGCTATTCTGACTTAGAGTTATTTGGTTCTGTCATCAACCTAGGAAAGTTTGGTAGGAGGACTATTACAAGCAACCAGAATAAACCAACACGAGTGTGATCTACCATGGAAAGCAAACTGAGAATGACTTCTCACATCTCAGCCTGACAGCAAAATGGTCTGAAATTCTACCTTTAGAGCTTCCTTCTTTACCCCCACCCTAGAGATCAATCCCAGGGCCCTCAGCTGCTAGGCAAGCACTATACCAGGTAACTATACTCAGCACTATACTAAGGTAACTAACACCACAATCTCTACAGCTTCATTCTGTGGGTTTCTATAAATATCAGCTAATATCTATAGTTGTCACAAAATATAACCTGAAGCCACAGTCATAGCTATATGGTTGTCTGGGAGCCCAGTACAAGAAATTTACAGTCATGGGAGCAAACTGAGAGGCAACAACATGGGGGCCTTCTGAGAGGCAATTCACCTATAGATTGAAGACAGACACATGGAATTTATTTCCAAAAGGCACTTCCAGAAAACAAGTAATGCCAGAGGCAGGAAGAAGAACATAGTGGTCATGCCTCAGCTTTGTTGTCTATATCATTTTACCTTTATGAAGAAAGTGATTTAGAACAAAACATAAGAGATGTATATGGTCTCTGTCTTTCTAGCAGTGATATGGTTAGAAAAGTGGACTCATAAGACAATATAATATATGTGTAAAAAATAAGCCATTCTACACAGTAACAGTAAAGTGTTATTATTAGACTTACTCTGTAAACACAGCAACTCAGACTGCATTCCATCTTCCTTCAGGGTGCCTCAATAGCCTTCTGAAATATTTAAGATTTAAAGTAGGTCAATGATATCTGCTTGCAAGGCTTGGGAAGATACATAGCACACTCCCTTCTAAAACAACTTAGAAAGGTGTTAATTTTAAAGGAAATATATCCTTTAGCTTTATTTTTAAGATAGAATTATAGAAATACTTTTTTTTGTACAGGGGATTGAATTCACAATCTTGCACCTGCCAGGCAGGCGCTTACACCACTGAGCTAAATACCTGGCCCTATTCTCCGAGACAGGATCTCACTTGCAGTTCAGGTCAGCCTTGGACCCTCTTTGTTGCCCAGGGCAGTCTCAGACTCACAATGATCCTCCTGCCTCAGCCTCCTGAGTGCTGGGATTAAAGACCTGTGCCACCACACCCGGGTTCAAAAATACATTTTTTAAAAAGCAAAATTATAATGTCATAAAGTATGAGGCAGACATATGTCAATTATTTTATTTAGTCTACAGTGAATAAGGAAAACAATAGCATATGGAATGAAAATTCAAAGTGCTGTCACATGTGGGCAACCAGAAAGATTAAAGTGAGTTTTTTAACACATAGGAAATAGGCTGTGTCCACAGAAGAGCGCCAGAGACTAAATTGCATTTTCACTAGACAAAATTCAGTTGTATTTCACTGAACGAAATAATTTGAGTTACTATGTTAGTATATATAGTTATAAAGTAGTTTAGTCAAACATCGTGAAAGGTACAGAACCCTACAGAAACAACCCAGAAGTGTGCTATAGACAAAGTTGAATATTCCACTGAAAAGATCCACAGTTACCTGCTTGCTCATTTTAAAGTCTTTCACAATTTTTCCTGATATAAATGAGGTAGTGTGTCTCACAAGATTTTGTGACAGCCACTGAGACTTTAATAGTTGAGCATTCACTTTTAATGGGTGACTTTGTTCTAATTATCTTCGGCTGTTTTTCAGGTCTTCAGGGCCACTTTGCCTAGTAATGATTATAAAACTGGAGGTCTTAAAGCTTCATTGCAGATAACACTCAGAATTCTCATCCTAAGGGAAAGCAACTTCAGGATTAAAAGACAAAGAGGTAAAGCACCGTAGGAAAAAAAGACAACAAAAATGATTATCAAAATTAAGTTACTGATCACCTTTTACCCAAATAATTTCTTACATTTACTATTCTACTTCACCACAGGCTCAGAAGGCATAAAACCAGGCATCCATAGACTGAAACATCTGAAATCAAGAATCAAATTAAAATTTTCCTCCTTGAAGTTGGTTTTCTCAGATACTTTGTCACAGCAAGAAAAAGCTAACTAACACAATTTATTGTGCGAAAACATACTCTTGTTTAATGTTTCTAACTTTGTCCAAATATGAACTTGGAAGTGGGAGAAAGAAAAACAGATACAAGTCAAATGTAAATATTTTGTGCACAAGTGATCTTAGAAACTTTAATGGTAAAGGCCAAAAATTGTAAATAACCCTACTATCTATCACGAGTACAATGAAAAAACAAATTGTGTATCGTTAAACACAATGGAATACTATTTAGTAATAAAAAGGAGAAAAATACTACAAATACAATGATAAAAAAGAATTTCAAAAGCATTACCCCAAGTTTAAAAGACTAGATGCAAAGGACAATGATTTTATGATTGCAATTATAGGAAAACTAGGAAAAGGAAAATTATGGTGATGAAAATCAAATGAATAAGAAATAGGGTTGAAGTTAGGTATTGAGGATAGAAGGAATTTTTTTTTTTTTTTTTTTTTTTTTTTTTTTTTTTTTTTTTTTTTTTTTTTTTTTTTTTTTTTTTTTTTTTTTTTTTTTTTTTTTTTGCAGCACTGGGGATTGAACTCACAGCCTCGCACCTCCCAGACAGGCGCTTAAGCTGCTGAGCCAAACTCCCAGCCCTGGTTTTTTGAAGCAGGGTCGCACTATGCAGCTCAGGCCGGCATTGTGCTCGCGTTGTAGCCCAGGCCGGCCTCGAACTCACAACGCTCCGCCTACCTCAGCCTCCCAAGTGCTGGAATTTAAGGCGTGAGCCCCCATGTCCGGCTGAGAATAGAAGGAATTTTAGATCCTGATGGAAATGTTTTATTTTTTGATTTCAGTGACAATTGCATGACTGCATATCTTTGTGAGAAACTACTGCTTTTTATGGTTCTAGCAAGTGAGCTTTATTGTGTATAAATTACACCTCAATAAAAACAATTTACAAACACAACTTTCTAAGAGTAAATACTTAGTATCCGTATTTTACATATGGGAAGGTGAGATCAGAGACCTGGTATTCCTCTCCCTAAGTTCACAGAGGAAGTCAGTGGCAAAGCCATAATTTAAATGCATGCATGTTGTTGATGTCAAAGATCATGTTCTTTAAACATCATTTTCCCATTATTCAATAATTACTTATTCAAAAGAAAGATTTTCTCATGTGCATCTTTTCCAAAACAATCCCAGGTTGCAGTATGGTTTAAATGATGATGTTTCCTTCAAAATTCATGTTACAACCTAAACACTGATGCAACTGAATTCAGAGGTATGGCTTTTGGGAGAGACGGTATTGAAACTATCAGGGTCCCACCTTCATGAATGGCATTAGTGCCCTTATACGTCTAGGTCAAAGGAAACAATTTCATACACCTCCACCTTCCACCACATGATATAGCAAGAAAGTGCCATCATGGAAGCAGAGAAAAACCCTCTCCAGAACCCAGTGCGAGCAAGCTGATCTTGGAGTTCCCAGGCTCCAAAACTGTAGTCTCTTTCTGCTTGATTAAAATAAAGAGTTTTCCAAATTTTGCTTCATTTGGTCAAAGACATTTAAGAGTGTTCCCCATGAGCAACAGAATTGAGGATGCAGAAATAAATACAAGCAACTCCATCCATCTGATCTTTCACATACGCTGGGGAAAAGATAGACTCTTTAACAAATGATACTAGGAAAACTGGTTCTCCACACGTAGAAGAATGAATCTAGATCAATTATCTCTCACCTTTTACTAAATTGAAATCAAAATGGATCAAAGACCTAGGTATTGTCATAAAAATTTAATCTGATGGAAGATAAAATAGGTAAAACTCTTGAAGACATAAGCATAGGCAGTCATGTTCTGACCTGAACACCAACTACACAAGAAATAATACCAAGAATTAACAAATGAAACCATATTAAAATAAAAGTCTTTTGAATTGCAAAAGAAATAACCACAGAGTAAAGAAATAAGCTGTGGTTTGGGAAAATAAATTTGTCAACCCTTCCTTAGACAAAGAACTAATGTCTTGTATATATAAAAATAGTTTCTGACCTGGCATAGAAGTGCAGTCTTGTAATCTCAGCTCAAGAAGCTGAGGCAGGACGATTGATGTGAGTTCAGAGCCAGCATAGGCTATAGTGTGTTCAAGCCTGGCCTGAATTACAGAACTAGACCCTGTTTCAAAACAAAACAAAACAAAACAAAACAAAACAAAACAAAACCCTCAAAAAATTGGACACTTCAAAAGCAAAGAGTAATGAAATGAATAGACACTTCAAAATAAGTGAAAATGACCAATGGGTACATGAAAAAGTACTCAGCATCTTTGGCCATTAGAAAAATGCAAATCAAAATAATATTGAAATTCCACCTCTTTTGCTATAGAAACAAGGGCTATCATCCAAAAAATAAAAATAAAAAAAATTGGCAAGGTTGTGGGGAAAAAAAAACACATTTACATTATTGGAAGAAGTAGGAACTAGTGCAACTGCTATGTAAATCAAAGTACTAACCATAGAGATTCCATTTGACCCAGCTATACTTCTTCTGGGAAACTTTCAGAAAGAGGCAAAGACATCATTGCAGTAGTACATGCCTACCCATGTTTATAGCAGCACAACTCATAACAGCCTACATATTCATCAACAAATGAGTGCATAAAGAAAAGGTGGTATATATGCATAATGAAGTACTATGCAGCCACTAAGAGGAGTAAATCTGAGTCATTTGTAAGAAAATGGATGATAATACAAAGTGAAATAAGTCAGTTAAAAAAGGTTAAATCCCACCAGGTGTATTTAATATGAGAGTCCCAAATATACATAATTTAAAAAGCATAATTAAAAAAGCCATACTAAGAAACAGAGATTCTGTAGAGACTAGAAGGAGACCTGGTGAAGGAAGGGAAGAGGAAGGCAGGAGGACGAGGGGAAATAAAAAGATCAAGATGTAATATGCATTTGTATCAATTTCCCAAGATGAATATACTTTTTATATATTGCAACATATAGTAATAAAAAGAGAAAAAGGAGACAGGGATATATGGGCTGGCCTATGCTTTTCCTGCTGTTTCACTTTATACTCCTGGATAGATAAAAGACAGGAGACATTCCTGAATTTGCACTTATAAAACTGCATAGCGCTGTCCTTGTCTGAAGAAGCATCTAGGCATTTACCTGCATCAGGACAGAGACCCAGCTGCCTGACCTGTGCTCATCTCCAGGCTACAGAGATAGGAACACTACAGTATTAACATGCGAGTAGCACTGGAGGTCCTCTTCCAGCACCAGAGATTTTGCTATGGTTTCCTGTTTCCAATAGAGTGACCATTTTCCCCCTGTACATCCTCTGTTTTGAGAGTGTGTTGAAAGTGTTTCTATAATAAATTTCAAATTTCTCCACAGCACGGTTGAGCCCCACTTTTCTTTCCTACTGCACTTGCTGTCATCCTTCCCTTCACTTAGATAACCCAACCACAATGACCTGTTGTGTTCCTGATCCACGCCATGGGCAAGCTCACTGCTCTTAGGGCCCCAGTACGTGTACTCATCTTGAGTAATCATGTAACCCAGCTGGCTTTTTCTCAGACTGCAGGATCTGGTTCAAACCAAATATTCTTTAGAGATGCCTTCCCTTACCCCATACTGAATGTTTGCATCTTCCCTTTGTAGAACTGATCTAAACACTCTGAATATCTTCACTTTTTTAACGTAATTATTCTGTTTACCTAAAACAGAATGTAAACTCCCTGCATTGAAAGAATACACAGAGCTGGCTCATGTTCCTAGAATACAAAGCAAGGACTAGAACCTGACCTGTTCTCAACAGATGTTTCCCGAATGACGGAATAAATGAAATAACCTATCTGGTTTTGTTTCCCCACTTTGCCACCTGATTACCTCTGGCTGTGTAATCGTGAGCAGTAACTGCATTTCTATTACTGTTTCTTCACTGGCAAAATAATGACACTATAGACACCTTAGAATGCTGTTTGGCTATCAAGATGATGATATTAGGAAGCAGGGATTTTGAGACAGCAGAGCCATTATTATAGAGTTAGTGCCCTTATAAAAGAGGCCCAGAGAGAGACACTCTCCCCTTGCCCCTACGTGAGGACCCAAGAAAATGATGAACATGAGGAAGTAGGCCCTGACCAGATGCCAAATCTGCCTTCATTCCCCAGACTCCAGTACTATGAAAATAAAATATCTGCTTTTTATTTAAAAAAAAAAAAGAAAGCATGTTATTTGGATGAAATGGAAATTTAATAAGAATCATAGCTTATCAATTCCAGTACTGCTGCATATTATTAACGATACTTAGTTAAAATAAATCCCATAAGGTTGAACTAGTAAAAGCTACCAAAATAGTACAATATTTCCCCCATCAACAAATAAAAAATTTCAAGTTACTGTTCAACTTTACTTTTAGGAATAGCACACCCAGACCTTTTTACTTTTGGTAGATGCCCAAGGCAAATCTCTCATGCCTACTTCTGTCTCAGGTACATTGGTGGACAAAAGTTTCACTTGAAAAGTTAGTTTCAA
This sequence comes from Dasyprocta punctata, assembly GCA_004363535.1. Taxonomy (NCBI): domain Eukaryota; kingdom Metazoa; phylum Chordata; class Mammalia; order Rodentia; family Dasyproctidae; genus Dasyprocta; species Dasyprocta punctata. The sequence continues at coordinate 18,346 of RJWM01021098.1, read as the reverse complement.
TCTGTGATATTCATTTTTTCTTCAGATCTTGCTACCATTATCATACTTCACAGTTCTTACATTGTTGTTTTCTCGAACTCTACTTTTAGAGAAAATTAGAGGAAGCTACATACTAAAAGGATAAGGAAAGTTAGAGTTGGGGACAGTGACATTGCTCCTTGATGTTTTCTGCTAATGGCTAAGGCAAGATGTTAAGATCTGTACTGAAATGGAAGAAGTTCCATTTGCCAAGTCATTTTCTCCCTGTGCCTTCATTGCTGAGAGACATTATGAGGAAAGTAGGAGCAAGTCTTCCCTTCTTCCCACAGAAAGCACACAAGTGCACACTCATATGCTTGGATAGGTGCAGCAATGACCCCAACACAAGATAAAAACTTACTAAGCATAAATATTTCAAAACACTTTTTAAAAGCTTTAGGTAGTTATTTTTTTATGTTAATTCCACTAAAATAAATGTAGAAGCCATATATCAGTCATATTAATAAATAACTGCCTCAAATAAGGCAAAATACTTGAACTTTAGTTTAACTCAATTTTTTAAATAAACCTTGCAGATCTGACTGCTCCTTTTCTCTGACCCTCACATTATTTTTATGTGATATAAGGTTATTTGTAACCCACTAAAACTACCACAAAGGGTCTTCAAAAACATTTAAATTTATTCCTCCATATTTCTGTGAAACGTACTAAACTACTTACAATGCACTATACATGTAAATATTATTTTTGTGCTTGTCGTTACTACCATTGCTCTTAATAAATCTATGATGGGCCTAACTTTGTTTCTCACCTCACTCTTTTCTTTGAAGATACTTTGAAGTAAATTAATAAAATATAGCAATGCTAAGATTTATCAATATGAAGAGTGAAGCTCTAATCTTACAGAATTAAATATATATTCCTGAGATTTAAAAAATTTCTCATGAACATGAGTCAGAACATGAGAATAGGATCTCCAGTGCTTATTCCATGGGAATAGTTTCATACAAATCTTCAGAAATGCTGCTTTCAAACCACCACACTACCCACCTCCCCAAACAACTAAGAAAAAACTTACTTGGAAGAGTTTCTTAGCTTTTGACCTATACTATTCTAAGTCTGCAATATTTTTTATAATTTGTAGAATCCCTCATTAGTAAGTCATACCTAACTACTAACCAAAGACAAACAGTGAAATGTGAATTGTATCTGAACTCAAGAGGCATATTGGGTTTTTCATGTGGTTATTATAGATTACTCATAACAATTTCATTGTGCTATTTATAAATCATAGCTTTTGACTGATACAAACTCTTACTTAGGTAAAGAGCAGTAAAATGCAATTAATTTAAGCTATTTTGTACAAAAAATAAAATCAACTAGCCATTCTCCCTTGTGAGGGACTAGATGTATGTTTCCCTTGACTTTGTTATGTTTTATGTCCAATATCATATCCAATTAAAGCAGCACTGAATTTGTGCCACTGAAATACACCAGCACTAGCCAGTGAATGTAGATATTAAAAAAATAGTAGAAAATCTGTTTTCTGTCTACTAGGCAAAAGCTCGAGATTTTTCATAACAAGAAATTCTATTTAGAACTCCCTATTAAGAAAGCAGTCTTAATAGCAAATTCCATGTAGATGTGAGGAGGATAATACAATGTCATTGAAATAACAGTTGGTAACTACTTCTTCAAAACAGGTTGATGACTTTGAAGAGAAAGAAAGAACATAACGATGGTGAGGGAAAAGACTCCAGAGAATTAGAAAAGGAGAGGGAACATTGAAACATCAGTGACTAACATTACTTAGACTATCATTTTTTTTCTGGATTCAATTTTCCTTATGCACATCTTTCCTTAAAATTTCCTGAAAAATCCTTTTCATGGAAGACTCAAATGTATGCAAAATGCTTGTAGAATATGATAGATCTATTTCATCCTCAAGAATAGAAGAGAAAATCTGGTTAATACGTGATGGATGAGGTGATGTGTTAGTCTTAAGTCCATCATTGTCATAAAAGTTTTTGGTATTTTTAAATGATCTGAGATTGTAGAGTATTCCTCTAAATATTTTGTTTAAATATTATGTTTACAGCAAATTTTATGCAAAATCCTAACTCCTCTGTGCATCATCCCCAATTATCTTATTCAGATGAGACTGTTCTTACAACTATCAATTGAAATGAGTGTACACTTGGTAGCATCGGTATGCCACTGTGATAGGCAGAATTTCTGCTATTTCTCATCCACTGACATACATGGTTTTCAAAATTCCATTCCCTTGGGTGCAGGCAGAACCTATCAATAGAACAGTATAATAATTCTGTGATCAGATTGCTACATGAGTTTGTTAGAGCTTTGCTATATTAATTTAGTTCAATGTGTTCTTAGCACACCAAAGAAAATTTCACAGACTCTGTGATTAAACAGCAGACACTTATGTTTAATGGTTCTACAGGCTAATAGAGACATCAAGGGGTCATCAGGGTTGGTTTTATTCTGTGGTCTCTTTACTACCTTGCAAATGGCCATCGTCATGTCACCATCTCTCTGTGCATTGTGGATCTTTTAATGTCTTTATCTTAAAAAGGCATCCATCATGTTGAATTAAGACCTACACATACGACCTTGTTTTTACCTTACTTAATTCTTTGAAGGATCTGTCTCCAAATAAAGTCACATCGGGAGGTACAGAGGTAAGAACATAATTATATAAATTTGGCATAATTCAACCTCTAAAACTAACTAGTAGATTTAAATTTATCTAAAAGTAGATTACCTATATGAATAATCCAGCACTCACACGTAAAGGGTCTTAGGCCTTCTAGAGTTAAAGAAAATGAAGCATGAGAAAAGTGAAGTGGGGGGAGCTATGTGACAAGGGTCTGACGAATCTCCAGGAACTAAAGGTGCACCCCACCAACTGGGTACGCATGCTTGTCACTTTCTGGAGGGATTTGCCTACTGGAGCTCCCAAATGAGTACAGGATCAGGCAACATTTTTCTTACAATCTGATGCAACCCTGAACAGAGACTCCAACTAAAATGTTCAAGAGTTTTGACCCACAAAAACTATGAGATTAAAAAAAAAATAAGTCTGGATGGTGTCACATTTTCACATAGCAATAAAAGAATGAGTATAAATGCTTATGCTATACTGCATTGTATTGCATTTGTGTACCGCTTTTGTGATTCCAAAGACTCCAGTGCAATGATGATGAGCATGAGTTTTAGAGCAAGACTACCTGAGTTCAAATTCTGGCTCAACTCTTTGATCTCTGTGACATTTGGTATATTATTTAACCTCTTTGCACCTATTGTCTCAAGTATAAAGAGAATAAAATCATACCTGAGAGCATGTTTGTAAGAACTAAATGTAAATATTTAGAATATTAGCTGCCATTATATAAATACAGTACACTTTTCTTACTATTACTGTAATCGATAATGATTTTGTTAATATACTTATGCAGGCAAACTAGGATGATTACTAATATTTACTGAAATGCACTGTGCAAATGGTACACTTCAAAGATCCTTCATGAATGAACCCTTGTCCACAGTTAAGAAAAAACACCTATTACAAATCATAGGAGAAAGTTGTAAAAGAAAATGTCATGTGTTAATTGTAGACACTCAAAATAACAAAGGTACCTCCCTATAGTCATTTGAGAGCCAGGATAATTTCTATTACTTGATTCTCTTCATAAATTTACAACTCATAAAGGAGGCCAATAAACTGCTAAGTTTGCATTTCCTCTTTTTATCTGTTTTAGAGCCCTCTGGAGGATATGTAAATAAATACCTTAGAAGAATAAAATTATAACAGTGATAAGCACTTCTTTTGTGGCAGGTACTCTGCTAGGCTGCTTGCATATGTAATGCCATTCACTCATTTAACATTCCCTAAAGCAATTTTTATGCTTGTAATCTTTCATTTTGGAACAATTTTAAACTTCATGAAATATATTAAATAACACTCTTCATCAAGATTCTCCAAATGTTAATACCTATGATGGTAATACTGCAGTTATCAAAGTTTAAAAATTAACTACAATAGACTAAAATTATCTAATCTATACAGGTTACTCAGATTTGTCTGATTATCTCACCCTTGTCCTTCCAAATGCCCAGACCAACCCAGGACTATACATTTCCTGTAGTTGACATATCTGTTTAATCTCCTTTGATTAGAAATAGTTACTTTCTTTGTCTTTTATAATATTGATGCTTTTGAAGATTTGTAACTATTTTGTAGACTCAGGTGGGAGTCATCTCGTGATAAATTTCAAATTATTCAGTTTTTCCCAAAATACCACAAAAGTGATGATGACTTCACTCCATTGCTGAAGGTGTTAACTTTGTGCTGGACTTTCTCATTCTAAAAGACAGTCTATTCCTTATTAATGAATTAAAAAATGTCTGATGGGGATACTTTGACAACATGCAAATAGACAGTTTCTGACTATATTTTCATTCACAACATTTAGTACCATTCATGATTCTCATAAGAACCAATGATTACTGTCGCTTTTGTCAAATGATTACTTGTTATTTTTATGCTCATGCTTTCCACATTCTACTATAGTATTTTCCCTTCCTCCCATTTATTTGTTATTCAATAATTTATTTATATAAATTTCAGAATCAGAATATTTAATTAGGTTAATGGTAAATATATAACTTTTTATTTAAATTAATTTTAAACAGAAATTTGTACATATTTATGGAATATCATGCGATATTTTGGTATATATACATATTGCATAGTGTTCAAATCAAGTTCAACATACCTCCTCAAGTATTCATCATTTTTTCATGATGAAGACATTCCATATCCTTCCTTCTAGCTTTCCGAAGTGCACATTATCATTATCTATAGTCACTCTACTGCATAGTAGCACAATAGAAATCCTTGTTTCTCTCTAAACTATAATTCAATACTAGTTGACCAACCTCCCTTGCTCCCTCCTTCTGCCTTGCCTCCTCTGGCCTCTAATAGACTCTAGCTTACACTCAGTTTCTTTGAGATTCTCCATAAGAGTGAAATTACATGGTGTTTGTATTTTTGTGCTTGGCTTACATCACTCAACATAATTATCTCCATTTCCATCCACACAACTCCAAATGACAGAATTTCATTTCTTTTTATGGCTTGATAGTGTGTCATGGTTTATGTGTATTACATGTTCTTTTTTCCATTCATTGGTGGTTGGACGCAAAAGTTGCACCCATATCTTGCCTACTGTGAGTGGTGCTGCAATGAACTTAGTAGTGCAGATGCCTGTTTGACATATTGATTTCATTTCCTTTAGACATACACAGTGGTAAGATGACTCGCTCATATAATGCTTTATGTTAATTTTTTGAGGAATTTCCACACTTTCTAATGGCTTTACTAATTTACATTTCTATCAACACTGTACAAGGTTTCTAATTTCTCTACACCCTTACCAGCATTGATTTTCTTTTGTCTCTTTGATAATAGCTACTTTTTATTTTTTCTTCCACTTTTATGATTACTGATGCTGAGCATTTCTTCATGTGTCTGTAAGCCTTCTGAAGATCTCATTTTGGCAAATGTTTATATATGTCTATACATTTTTAATTGCATTGCCATTGTTATTATTTTGCTGCTGAGTTTTATGAGTTCTTCATATATTTTGAACAGTAACCTGTCAAAATTATGCTTCAGAAATATTTTATCCCATTCATTCCATTGTCTCTTCTATTTGTTCATTGTATCATTTGTTGAGCATACTTTTTAGTATAATGAAATCACCTTTAATTATTTTTACTTCCAGTTTTTGTGCTTTTAAGGTCTTGTCCAAAAATCTTTATCTATTCCAATGTCCTGAAGCACTTCCCCTACATTTCCTTCTAGTGGTTTCATAGTTTTCAGACTTACACGTAAGTCTTTATAATTTCCCGTGAGTTGACTTTTGTAACTAATGAGAGATGGAGGTCTTGGTTCATTCTTCTGTAAGTTGATACTCAATATAAAATTATATGGCTGTGTCTGCACACACAAATCTATTTAGATCTACTTAGCGCATAAATAAAAGTGTTAGTATATATGGGGACTCACAATTCTAATCAAACTCCCCAAGATTTATTCTGGACTTCCCTTTTTCTTTTCCTTTCTGCCTCTCTCTCACCCTGTCTTTCTTCCTCTTTCACTACTCCTCTCACTTCTCCCCAGTCTCTCTCTCCCCAGATGAAGAGACTTAGGTTTCAGAGAATTATTCATTATTACTTGGCTGCTAACTGATAAACTTAGGGTTCAAATACATGCAATTTTTACTTAAAAGCCCAAAGTCTTAGCCACTGGCCTTTATTGTAACTGAGAATAGAAGCACTTCCTTTGGGACACTCTAAGTAATTCCATTAAATTCAATTAATAATTTAGAATCTCAGTTTAAAAGTAGACAAAAAATTGCCTCAATAAAAAATGGAAAATTTCTATTCCAAATCTGGTTTTATAATTGCAGAAGACAACCCCATTTACATTCGAAAATCTATAATCTGTTAGTACCTAAATGTAATGGAACTAGATTTCATTTGTACTTAAAATGCAGGAAGTAGAGATATACCAGTGTTTTTCTTGACCTTGAATAATGGAAGTTTGCATGGATCAGAACTAATAACTTGACAGAGAAATGTCTAGTCTTACATTTTAGCTCTTTATATTTCCATTCTCTTTTCCAGTATTTCAGAAAACTGTCTCCAGCCAAAGAAGAATCATAAAAAGCTGTAAACAATATCTGTGCTCAACTGTGTCCTCGACCTTAAGAAGTTTATAAATGGTATCACTTACAGTTTTTCTGTCTCACTTTTTATTTTTCCAATTGTTAATGATCTATATAGTAGTAAATAATATTCCCTCAAGTGCTTTTAATGCTTTCACAAGTGTGGTTTAACAATTCAAGGAATATTTTGCTAATTGAAGCTGATATTTTCATGGAGAAAAAAAGCATTTAAAATGCCGAGCATTTACTTCAAATATATGTGTGTACATATAAAGCATCAATATAATTAATACCTCTGTGATTGAGTTATCAGTCTCAGTCTCAAATTAATTCCAAGTAAAAATGTTAGAACAGCAGTCATCTCTCAAGTTATGTCTTTCTACCTGGTTCACAAACTAATTGGATCATAGTATCTTTTTCATTAAGGGAAAAAAATCGTTGTTCAGCTTTCAAAAATTGGTTGGTATTAGTAAATAATGATTATTCACTACACCTATATGTAGTTTAAATAAAAAGCAATCAAAGGTCATTAAAATGGATACAGAACTGTAAGGGACTTATAAAGAAATAGATTTATAACACTTGACAAAATTAATCCCACAAAATGCTTCATAATGGTATTTTATAAAGAAATGTCAGGTTGGAACCTTTCTACTTTGAAAAAAGAAGGCATAATTATACCTATTATAGGTAGGACATAGTTATTTTGTCAAAAGTTGCTAAATTTGTCAAGAAATATGATTTGTATTTCTTCAAAGATTTTAATTTTCTCCCATTTAGCTGTAGCCACTTCTAAAGTAACTTGCAGAAGGACTACTCTCACCAAATAAGTAAACTTGTCTTATTACATATATAAAAAATATGATTGCTGATTTTTGAGAGTATAAAATATTATCACAGTGATACAACATGCATGGTAAATAAATCTGAATTGACTGAGTTAAGCCCATTATTTCCCTAAACTATAATTCAAGTATTAGAACGCCAAGTGCAGTTACTGAGCTCAAGTAGGATTGAATCTACTTAATATTGTTTACAGAGAACCAACCAGAAATTCAGATTGACACAGTGGATATCTCCTTCCATCACTCCTGCTGATGTTGCCCTTTCATGGTGTTCCTGTTAAAACAAGGATCTCAAATGTCTAGTACAAACACACAACATGGAAAGCATATTCCAAAGCCTAGACATTCAGGGTTTGGAAGGCAAGATCTGTTCACTAAAGTATCACTATGGTAGTTAAGGTTCCTCCCCTATGTTGAATTTTGAGGTAACCAAACCACTAGTTTATGTTCCGTGTTGGAAGGGACGAGGACAGGAAAGGAATCACTCTTGTCAAGTATAACAGATGCTCCATCCAGTGTAGGCCCTAAAGGAGGCCAACCTATTCAATTGATACACAGACAACCCACAATTAACGACCCAATAGCTGGATGAAGGTGGGTTCCAACATCAGCTAAAGGCTGAGCACAGAACTAACCCTTTCCTCAAAATAGGGGTAGTTGGTTAGTTCGTAGCCCTTTTAGCACTTCTGGAAGGTTCAGAAATCAGAATTCCTCCTCTATGACTGAAGGTTGCAGGAACAACAGTGCGTGTTCTTTTCTGCTAGTAGCAGAAATACAGAGGTTTGGGGCTTTATTCACTTCCTGCTTCTTCTGCCAGATCAGTCGCTGATTAATCTGTTCATCCTGACTCAATAGTCCAGAGAATTAAACATCCTTCTCTCAGTGCTCCAGGATTAGCCTCTCAGATCATCTCCCTCACAAGGAAAGTCTACATTAAATATACAAGAAAAAGGGAAGCTTTGAAAGCTTTGTATCCAAGTCTTTATGATTAGAGGGCTGAGATTAGGGGACTCTAGCACATATCAGGCTTCAAAGTTGTTTCATTTCTTCTTCACTAAATACAAAATGTGAAAACAGGTTGTTCATACTGTCTCCAAAGGTTATTTAAAGAGTAAATTAAATCGCATAAGAGAAAGACATTGAAATTCAAGTTGAAACATTTATAGCATTTTATTGTTTTCAATTTTTTCCCCTGATGATATATACACATTTTCACATTACCAAAAATTAGCAAATAATGCTTAAAATGAGCTGAGAGTAGAAAACATATCAATTTAAATTCTACTTAGTAATTTTAAAGGGCAAAACCCACAAACAGGCCAGAGTTATGGCATGTTAAAATTCTGGCATGTGTTCCCTTGTGGGTATTAAGCTTAATACTTATTTCAGCATGCTCATTTCTGTCCTTCACAGTCTTGTGTTTCATATTTCTCCCTTATTTTTCTGTATTTTTCCCTGTTCTAATAATATCCAAGGAATTGCTTAGCCACACGTAGCTCTTTGATAAAATGGTACCTTTCCTCCTCAAGAATAAAATTTGCCTCAAATTAGAGATGGTGACTGTTTTCTTTCTTGTTTCATCTCCAATTTAGCAGAACAAGTCTCTATATAAGTTAACAGAACAGGTCCACATATAAATATTAATTTTTAATGGAGAGGAAAATACCCTAACTTCTTATATAATAGATAATATTTTGTCTAATATAGTATTACCTTTGCAAAATTTTCATGTGGTATTGAGGATTATTTACCAAGCAATTGGCCCTAGGGGAAAAATAAGTAGTCACAAATAAGGAATCTTTTGGTTAATTAGTACCTTAGGGTAAATAATGTTTAGAGATAACTTCAGGGGAAGATTGTGTGCAGTCATAATTTAATAGGGATAGAGCAGTATCTAGGTACTGGCTGAAATAACCCAACATTGGCAAGGTCAGCATGGAGACATTGACCACAGAGATCCCCAAAGAGCATCTTATCTCCTCAAAACCTACTGATGCCCAGAGGAGACATGAAAGAGCAGGATAGGAGCCTGAAGTCTGGAAATAAACTGCTTATCAGAAGTGAACTTCAAATATGTGATTATGGACCTCACTTGGGAAAACAGCACAACCCTGGACAGAGTTGTGAACCTACAGAAACATAAGGACCTGGCTTTTCTAGACCAAATTCAAAAGTTCTGAGGATTTTCCTGCCTATCAGGCATCAGCTTCAAAACAGATTTATGATTTCCTGGATGGAAGAAGAGGAAAAACAATGGTAAGAAACATGAAAACTCTTCAGTGGCAACTACTCAAATTTGGCTATAGACTTAGAAGCAGAGAACCATCCTTGCAGCAGAGAAATTTTTAAATTCCTTCCATGAAGTGCAAATAGACTGAGGAGAAATTGTTCTTCATTAGTTTTATGTAAAGTATCTTAAAAGCTGTAGAAATGAATTAAAGAGGAGGTAGAAAAGTCAAGAGACAAGTTTTGGAGGGAAACAGAACTCACCTAATGAAAGCTTTAGCTCATAATGGGGACTGTGGAAAGAGGAAGGAAGAGTGGTGTAATTTCACATTTTCCTCCTCCCCAGATACAGATAAACATCTATTTTCTTGAACAGATCATGAAATCATTATTTACATTAAAATTTCATTTTAAATAGTCACTCAAAAATAAATGGCAGTGAAAAAACATGTAAACATAATAAACGCAGAAAATTTACTTCATTTGTATCAATGATTTTAATTGGTAGATTAATAACACATACATGCCAACACTCTTCAATATTTTGACCAGTGTGCTCCCTCAAATACACATACTTGAGAATATGTATATGCTTAGCCAAAATATTCTTTGAATAGAAAGAATATGGATAAGTTTTTATATGCCGTGTTTTTATTATATTAAAAACAACTTAATTTATTTTTGTATTTATAAAGTCTGCCATTATAAGAACTTCAGTTGACATCTACGAAGCAGAAATCTTGGTTTACAATGAAAATTATCCATTTGTCTTAGCTAGTTATTAATCTTAATACATTTGTTAATTATAATTATCTCTATAGTTTTAAAATTCACAATACTGACAAAAGATACCCATTTAGTAGTCGTCTGTCAATATACTATGAGTATTCTAAAGTAAATCTTAAAATTATTTACATAATAAGTTAAATGGAAATCTAACAATTTTTCCATCTGGACCTCAGAGAATAAGGTCTTAGACTGGGTTCTAGAAAGCATGCAATAGGAATTTTCCTCCAGAAAAAGAAAACAAATGAATGCTTTTAATTTATTACTCAATATCATGAACTCTTGAAATATGTACTAAATGTGAAAGCAGAAAAAAACTCACTAAAGAGCAAAAGTTGATTCTGAGTAAAACAGACTCTTTGCTTGAACATCACATATTCCATATAGGTGTTAAATTATCATACAATAGTTCATAAAAATGTACAAAATTGTATCTTAATAATAATATTCTTCATCTGGCCAAACTTCTGTCTTCTGAACCTTTTCCTAGTCCTATGTTTTCACTTCATTATAAAATTCAGTTTAGCAATCAATGCTACCAAAACAGATTAGCAAGAATTCCCTACCCTTGAAACCTGATGGCCTTAACATCTCACCAAAAAGTCCTCTCTCCTCATCCTTGCTGCCTGGTCACCAAGCCTGTTACAAGGAGAAATCCTGTAAAGCTGATTTAGTCAGAAGTTCTCCCATACTTGATGTCTCTTCTTAGCAATTTTCCCTCCAGCAACCCCTGTCCCTCGGTCTTTTTTTTAATTAGTAAGAGTTTGCTGTACAGGATTATATTCCTCATGGGGAGTTTGTACATGCACGTAACATATTAATTCTTTTTCATCCCTTTCCCTGCTTCCCTCCATCTCTTGGTACCCTTCCCACTTGCAAAAAATCTTATCTCCCTGTTTCCTATTATCTATCTTTTACTTTGCTGATTTATTTGCATTTTGGGTTTTTCATATAAGAGCAATCATGTGGTATTTAATCATGTGTGTCTGAGTTATTTTACGTAACATTATGGACTCAAGGTGCATTCACTTTCACACAGATGACTCAAATGTATCCTTCTTTACATGGAAGTATATTTAGAATGGAGTCCAGCTCTGTACTGAGTTCTGTCTTTCCCCATCACAACAGTCTTGAATAAAATTTATCTTTGTCACTTTATCTTCTATCCAGTTCTGGTTTTCTTTGGCATGAACAACACTTTCTAGAAATGGCTATTTTTCAAAACGAAATAGACTTCTAATCTATCTCTGTGCTATCAAGCCAAGTGGTATTGCCTTAACCTTAAGGATGTTTCAAAGAAATATTCATCAAAAAAGAACAACAAACACTAAGATAAAGTAGAATAGATAATACAAAAGAAAACCAACGTAAGGATGAAAATTGAAATCATAAGTCAGAGAAAGAAGAATCAAATAATTCAGAATTGATTGCTGAGATATAAAACACTGGAGGAGAAAAGTAATATTTTCTAACGTGGTGCAAAGGGCAATACTCAGAGCAGAAGCACACAGTCAGTATTTTAATCAATTGTTTGAAGATGAGCTATAAATATGAATAGCAAAATTGAAAGGAAGTCCAAAAAGAACTAACAAAGTTTATACAAAAACTGGTTTTCAAAACACTCTGAATATTCTACTTCTTTCCTCAAACTTTGAAGGCTTTTAAGCTAAATATTTTTCCACTACTACACACCTAGAACAATATCTACATGTAGTAGATGCTTAATAAATAATTAATGAATTTAGATGATCATTATACTTTTTAATTTTAATTTTTATTAGTAAATACTTATAGTACATAATTATTTTCCTCCTAGGGAGTTGGTACATGTACATAATACATCTTAACTCTTTTTTTAATCCCTTTCCCTCTGTCTTCCCTCCTTCATCTCTTGGACCCTTTTCCTTTTGCAAAAGATCTATCTCACTATTTCCTTTTATCTATTTTTTATTTTGCCCTTAATTTATATTTTGGGCTTCTTATAAAACAGAAACCATGTGATACTTGTGTGTCTGATCTGTTTCACTAACATAATGATCTCAATTTAACACATATATTCATTCGAGCAATTGCTGCCTGAGATGGTTTCCTGTCTTAGTTCAGCTGATGCAAGAACCTGAATGATTGAGGCTTCATCATGTGTATTATCTCTAAAAAGGGTTGACTGTATAGACTCAAAGAAGCACCAATTCACAGTGTCTTTGACAAATTAGTTAAAATATGTTTAATCACTATTTTATCATGGTATTGATGCAAAGTCATTTTTTTTTCCTGTGTATTTTTAGATAATACTGAAGTTAAATAACAAAGGTGTCTGGGTAGTTATAATACATTGTTTCAGTTCTGCTGTTGATATTCTATGTAATTCCAAGTTATTTAAATTCTCTTTATCCTTCACTTCCTCAGCAGCAAAATGAAGACTAACAAGAATTTCCTAATTTGAGATTATTTAGATAAAATCAATGGTCAAAATTCTGAAAATGAAGGCTGAATTCAATATTATGGTTTTCCAATTCACAGTTCCATCTCAATTTAAAAGAGGTCTAGTTTGTCATGTGAAAATATGGGGATGAATGTCGAAGAATATTTGATGATTTACACTGAAGAAAATTATGGACCCTGATTTTTTTTTAAAGAAAAAGCTTTTTATGTGATGATGAAGTATGGTGGGGGCATACCAATTATAGATGCATAAGGTCCCTGAAAATATTTTAGTAATGAGCAAAGAATTCTAGTTTGAAATTGAAAATGTCTTGAAAAGGAAGTTACTGTGCTCATTTCCACTGGACAATTTGGAGAATTTATTCTCAGTGTACCTGTTTGCTTTATCAGCATATTGGTTCCCAGTTTCAGACAGATTTGAGAATTTGCTATGTATCCATGACAAAGTTGAAGAGTTTCCTCATTATGGGACTAAAAATAAGATAATAAAATTCGATCTTCTTACTAATACTTCAATACATATTACTAAAACCTTGTCCATAGGATGTGCACCTCTAATCCATAAAACAACAAGGAGACTTGAAAGTGAAGGGAGAAAAGATGCAGAAGGTTGGGATATGGACAGTGGAAGAGGAATGAAGGGAAAGATCAATCCTGTTTGTACTCTTCTGTGTCACTCAGGTCATCTTCTGGACCAACACAGAGTAAAAGAGTCCTGCAATAGAGTGGGAGGAAGGACCACAACAAAGAGTTTAGTACTCAGTCTCTTCAAAATAGGAGAGAAACACCAGAAAACCAAGTCAGAAAAGCAAAGGACCATGGTGCCTATTGAAATGGAGCCAAAGAGCTAAACCAATTCTAGTAGCAAATTCTCAAATCTGTCCGAAACTGGGAACCAATGTGCTGATAAAGTAAACAGGTACACTGAGAATAAATTCTCCAAATTGTCCAGTGGAAATGAGCACAGTAACCATATATATTGAGTAGAAGAAAAGATAGATAAGATGGAAAAATTGATGGCCTATGGTTGATTGCAGTAAGACGTTTGAAGTACTCCCCTGAACTAATAAGGAAAATTCAACTCTGATATTTTCAGTTCTTTTTGTTTGTGCCAAATAAGGCCAGGGTTATACAATTTTACTATTATTCTGACTCTGCTGTATGGCACAGCCAGGAGGAAGTAGGGTACTACCAAAATCTGTAGAAATATGATGATCAGAAAAAGATTTAGAAGAAAAAGAACAAAAGCTTCACTTATTGTGAGATTTTGCCAAGTCATTTGTTTACCTTCCAAATGATGTATGAAAATCATACTATCATGCTAAGACTCCTTGGCTTAAAACATAGCTTTGATAATAGTGACCAGATAAACCTATGGGATTTTTTTAATTAGTGTATGTTAGTAATACACAATGGTGAGATTCATTTTGGGAAATTGGTTCATGCATTTAGTATATCTTGATTATTTTCAATCCTACCTCTTTCTCTTTTCTTCCCCCTTCTCCTATCTCCTTTCCCTTTCTTTCCAAACATCTGCTTTCTGGTTTCCTGTCATCAGAGACTATTTTTGGAAAGCATTTGCCTTGATTGCTGAATCTGAAAATAAAATTAACTTACCCAGTTGTGACTTCTCACTAGTCTATTTAGTTATACCTCTTAGTTCTTCAGAAAAATTATTATGAGTCACAAAACCCAACTTTTATAATGCTTGATGATTTAACATGCTTTGTGATTAATTTTTCTTGTTAAGTGACTGCCTCATCCTTTGAGAAAGAACAATTTAGTGTGAGCCACAGAGACTTTTCCCATGTGACTCTTTTCAATATCTTTGCCTGGATGACTCTTGCACTTCTTATCATTTCCACTACAGTAGTCAAATATCTGCAGAAATCTGGTTTCTTTTATGAATTTAACAGGGACAGAGTTTGGAAAATAAATCAGTTTGACAAATGCATCCTTATTGGATTTAAGACCATATTCATAACTCCTCATGAGATGCTCTTCAGGAGATAGGAAAAATAAGTGAAGAATAAATATGACATTAAAATTCAAAATGCAACCTACCAAGTGAATATAAAATATCCAAGGGCTTGTACAAGTTGGGGAAAAAGGGTAATAGAAATAAAAAAGATGAAAAATGTCCTTGGGGTATTTTAATAACAAAAAATTCACAAGAAGGCAATAGAGTATATATTCAGGTTTAGAAAGACATTCTATTTCAATATTCCCAGTTTAAATTAAATGAAACAAACAAAAACCTTATATAGCCTTGGACTCCAGACTTATGGAAAATATGATACTCAAATAACTGTTAGAAGTCTGTGTGTAAGTATATTTAGAAGCATGTGTAGCATAGCTGTGTCTAAATCACTTTCAGAGCAAATGGAGAAACAACGAATGTAAAACTTTCTACAGGAACAGTCAAAATTCCAGATTGAAGAAAAATTCAATGCTACTCTCTCATTGATAATCAAAAATGACAGTATAGTAATAGATGTGCCTTATCATTAAAGTAAAGCCCATAAAATAAAACTGTCATTTTAAACTCTAACACAACAAGCCAGTTACTCAATTTCTAAGGATGCTTAGAAAAATTTCTTCACTTTATTAAAAGTTTTCCTGCACCCTTTCACTTTGAACTATGTTGAGCTAGTCAGCTTTCTGCCATGATAAAAAAATATTTGAGATAAGTCAATGTAAATAAAGTAAAGGTTTAATTTTGATTCATGGTTACAGAGGTGTCAGTCCACTGTCTATAGCCTTACTGCCTTTGTGTCTATAGTAAAGCGATACATCTTTGAGAGCACATGGCAGTGGACACTGTTTACCAGCCAGGAGGCAAAGAGGGATGAACAGGCTTCTTTCCCATTATCTCTTTTTGAGGGTATAATTCTAGTGACTTAACTTCCTCCTCTATGGACTACCTTCATTTTTCTTTCTTTCTTGTTTTCTTTTTCTTTTCACTTTTTTCTTTTTCCTTTTTTTTTGTTTTTTTGTTTTTTTGTTTTTTGGTACTGGGAATTCAACACAGAGCCTTTGGGGACAAAGCTGTCTCTACTTTGGGTATCTAGGACAAGGCCACTGTTTCTCATGAGTTTGACAGGGCCCCGTGAAAAGTGTGCACAGCTCAGAGATCTGGCACACACAGTGACTTGACATTCACTTGAGATAATACAGACACTTCCCCTCTTGCTCTCTGTGAAGCAGTCCCAGATTCTACTTTCCCCTTAAACTCTGTGAACCTATTTATATGCTGATTGTGTAAATAAACATTCTGTAGGTGTCAGTGCCTTTCTCCCATCAGGAGGGAGGGTTCCACCTGACCTCAGCTTTCTGCAATTTGACTCTTCAATTCTTTATCACCCACCATCCTCCCTCCAGGAGTTTCAAGAGTTTCACTGGACACTGAAGGAGTTCAAACTTTTTTTTTGAAGAGAATAAAACCAAAAGAAATAAAACAGAATAGAGTCAATCAAAACAAAACAATGAACATGGTGCATGACTTCAAAAAAAAGATAAAAGGAAATCAATAATGGCTACCATAATGCCTCTTGTTATCTTCAAAATAACTGCCCATACCATCAGACATAATAAAATCAAACTAAATAGTACAGAATAAAACCAATAAAAACAAAACAATGGAAGCAATACAGAACTTCAAAGCAACAGTAAAACAATAGTGGTCACCATAATGTCCCCTGTTATTGTCTAAGTAGTTGCCTATATCATTGGATATAGTACAATCAAACAAATCAAAATAGAATAAAATCACTCAAAACAAAACAATGAAAGCAATATAGGACTTCAAAACAAAATAATAGAAAATCAGCAATGGCTATCATGATATATTTTGTTATCTTTGAAATAACTATCCATGCCATCAAATATAATAAAATTAGACAAACTAAAACAGAGTAAAACAAAACTAAGCAGAACAATAAAAACTATAAGGGATTTAAATCATGATAATAGATTAACAATGGCCACTGCCTTTCCTTTTTAGACATTTCCTCCCCTTTCACTTTCACAATACGTGTTGTGTATTTTGGATCCCACTAACTCCTTTAGTTTTTATACTAGGGAGACAACATAATGTTCACCCAGGTGACTCTGAATCATTTCATCCATGAGCATGATCTCAAGTTGCATCCATTTATCTACAAGAGCCTCAAGGTTATCTTTCTTTATAGCTGAGTAGCTTTCCATTGGATAAAAATGCCAAGTGTTTCTTGTCCACTCTACAGCTAATGGGCAAGCTTTCCCCACTTCTTTCTGGTTCCCTGTCACAAACAGCATTGTTCTCTCTCCTTTGATTCTCAGTCTATGAGCCCCCTTTTAAATTAAAAGTGTTTCTTGTATAAAGTATATTGATGGATCCTGTCTCCTGATCCACTCTGCCTGTGTTTCTTTTTATTGGTGAATTGAGGCCATCTACATTGATGGTTATGGCCAAACATGCACTGCCTCAACTTTGCCATGTTACTTTCCTGCCATTGACTGCCTACTTTTCCTCTCCTTTCAGTTGTCTACCCTGCTCAGTGATACCCTTCTGCCACTGTTCCTGGAGTTGTGGTCTTTTTTTTATCACTCTCTAGAATGTCCTTCAGTATTCCTTGTAGGGTTAGTTTGGTGGTCATGAATTCCTTCAGTTGTTCTTTGTCATGGAAGTATCTTGTTTCTCCATTAATTTTGAGAGATAGTTTTGCAGGGTACATCAATCTGGGTTGGAAGTTGTTTTCTTTCTGGACATGAAATACTTTACTCCAAGCTCTTCTTGACTTAATGGTTTGTGTTGAGAAGTCTGTCATGATTCTGATGGGTTTTCCTTTATAGGTGATCTGTTCTTTTCTCTAACAGCTTTTAATATTATGTTCCTGTGCTGAATTTCTGGAATGTTGATTATTATATGTCTGGTTTAGATTTATTTTGGTTATGGCTAGCTGGATTTCTATATGCTTCACTTATCTGAATGTCACTTCTTTTTCCCATGCTTGGGAAGTTTTCTGTAAATAGACTTTTAATGTCATTTGTGTTGACCCCTGCTTTTTCACTCACATCTTTTATTCTTAAGTTATGTTTCTTTGAGTTGTCTTGCAGCTGTTAAAGTGTTACTTCCAGATTCCTTGTTATTTTTAAGAGATCTTTCCTTTTGCAATCACAAGTTGCAAACCTGTCTTCAAGGTCTGAAAGTCTATCTTCAGTTTCTTTCAAATGGTTTTTCCAGCTTTCAATGGAGTTTTTAATTTCCTGGCTATCTCTTTGAATCTGTTGCATGTATTCTAAATCTTTTTTGTATTGTTCATTCAAGGTTTCCCT